>JASPKP010003071.1:7500-15000 GCA_030674155.1 Stramonita haemastoma | reverse complement strand
TCAGAACATTACGCTGGCAATTTGAGAACCGGGTTTGAGTCCAGTCGAGGAGATTTTTCTCCTGGAGTTAACATCAGTGCTGACTCCACTCTCCCAAGAAGTCCTTTGGATTAGACTTTAAAGCGAGGCCCCATGAGCGAACGCACGCAGAACATCTTTCGCACAGGTTAAATCCTGTTCCAATTTTCATAAGAGTAGGCCATCGTGTGCCGGTGGGAACAGATGACATTTACAAAACTGCATACACACGGGGACTGGATATAAAAAGGCACGAGAATCCTTATTCCATTATCCTCGGTATTAAAGATTAAATCAATCAATCAATGAATCAACCTCTCTCTCTTTCTCTCTCTTTCTTCGTTTTTGTCTCTCTGTCTCTGTCTCTCTATGTCTTTCTATGTCTCTCTGTGTCTCTCTGTCTCTGTCTCTGTCTCTCTCTCTCTCAGCCACTCTTCCTCTCCCCGTCTAGCTCCCTCTCCACTTTTTTCTTTCTCTCTGTCTCTCTGTCTGGCTCTTTCTGTCTCTCACTCTCTCTTCCTCCTGTTCTCTTTTCTTGTCTGTATTTGTTATATCTATCTATCTATCTATCTATCTATCTATCTATCTATCTATCTATCTATCTATCTATCTATCTATCTATCTGTCTGTCTGTCTGTCTGTCTGTCTGTCTGTCTGTCTGTCTGTCTGTCTGTCTGTCGGTCGGTCGGTCGGTCGGTCGGTCGGTCGGTCGGTCGGTCGGTCGATCGGGCGGGCGGGCGGGCGGGGCGGGCGGCGGTCGGTCGGTCGGTCGGTCGGTCGGTCGGTCGGTCGTCGTCAGTCAGTCAGTCAGTCAGTCAGTCAGTCAGTCAGTCAGTCTGTCTCTCTCTCTCTTCTCTCTCTCTCTCTCTCTCTCTCTCTCTCTCTCTCTCTCTCTCTCTCTCTCTCTCTCTCCTCTCTCTCTCTCTCCTCTCTCTCTCTCTCTCTCTCTCTCTCTCTCTCCCTCTCTCTATCTGTGTGTGCATCTTATTCTCCATGTTTCCCTTTCTCCTTTTCACTGGTTTCTGTTTCTCATTCTGTGTTTGTCCTTTTCTGTGTGACTGTTTCAACACACGGCACCTAGACATCAATATAATGTAGCATCTTTTTATTTATTTCTTTGTTAGAGCTCCAAGGTTTACTAGTCAGATATTTTTGTGTTTGCGTCCATTTTTCCCCAATTTTAAGGTAGCCACAGTCTGATTTCGGAGATTCTGTCTAACTATGACACCACTCTGCATGTAGTTTATTTAAATGTTGTTCGCTCTTACCAGCACAAAATTAATAGCCTGTCTACTTTTGAAAGGCAGAATGGGTTTTAATGCTTGCACAAGATGTTCTGTATGCATATATACATATGGGGCTTCACTTTCTATTTTAAAAAAATACTTTCGGAACCGAGTCAGTACTGAAGATAACTTCAGGGAAAAGATCCCCTTGAAGAGGTGTCTCGGTGGTGTCTCAAACATGGGTTCAGTCCCGGGCTGTCAAGTCACAAGCACCAGGCTTTAACCACTAAACTCTCAAATCCACAAAAATTGAAATAAATCAATTTCTGTTAAAATAAATGAATAAATAACTAACTAAATAAAAAAAAAACCAGTGGGCCTTCTACCCTAATCTGCACCCCTTGAATATTAGAAAGGCAAATATGTTAGTCAACTGGAAAGTATGACAAACATTTACTTCACCTTGTCTTCAAAGTATCTAAATATCACACCTGACAAACTGAGAGAGTAATGTAGAAATACTTTTGCTTAAAGGACAAATCAGACTCCTGTGCATTGTACCCTGGTTGTTCACACTGAATGATGTCTTCTCTTTCCAGACCAATTTCTACGTGGACCGTGAGTCTGACCCTGATGAAGACTTGCCCAGTGTTGTGTGTGACATGTGTGAGGAGGACAACAAGCAAGACGCCACCCACACCTGCCAGCAATGCCAGCTCAACATGTGTCGCACCTGCCGACGTCATCATGATAGGTTTACACGTGACCATCACGTGACGCCTGTTGGTCTTGGCCAGCCAGCAAAGCAGAAGCATGAGAAGAAAGGGGTGTGTCTGATTCACCAGGATCAGGTCACCTGCTTCTACTGTCGTCAGTGTGACGTCAGCATCTGTCTGCACTGTAAGCTAACGTCACATGAAAGGCACGAGACGGCTGACCTGGTCAGTGCAGCTTTGCAAGCCCGGGAAGAAATCCTGTCTCTGATTCCCACTGTTGAAGAACAGGTGCGAGAGAGAGAGAGAGAGAGACAGAGACAGAGAGAGACAGAGAGAGACAGAGAGAGACAGAGAGAGGGAGAGAGGGAGAGAGATAGGGGGAGAGGCAGAGAGAGGGAGAGAGAGAAGGAGAGGGAGAGGGGAGAGGGAGAGAGAGAGAGTGGGAGAGGGAGAGAGAGAGGGAGAGGGGGGGGAGAAAGTGAGAATCAATCAACCAATCAATCAATCAATCAATTAAATTCTTTTATTTTAAGAAAAACAATTAAGCACCCATGTGCTTTTTTACATCCAGTCCTTGCCCTTGTCAGGGATAACATAACCTAAAAAACAATCGCCCCTTAAACAAAAAACAACATGAAGACAATAATAAAATAGCAAAAAGCGCACATACACAGAGAACTGATATAAGCAATCAACAATCAAATGATGATTCTGAGAAAAAAGTAATAATTAAATAGGTAAGTAGCAAACAAAATACCATAAATTCAGTAACTGAAAAATATCATCCTACCACCATCTATCAAAAAAAAGTAATATAAACCACATTGTTTCAGTAAATGGCATAAGAACTTAACCAATACCTTTATTATAGAAAAAATGCCATCAATAGCGAATTACATAAAACATGTGTCCCAGATTTCAGAAAAAAGAGGCAAAACAAAACAAAATCGAAAACTTCCACATAGCATTAAAAATAGGAAAGAAGACTGGATAATGATTTATGCACACACACACGCAGAGGCAGGTCCGCTCATGTGCGCACGCGTGCACACACACACACACACAACACACACACACACACACACACACACTCACACACAAACAGAGCATACAAAGCACACATACACACACACACCAATATGCAACTGATTACATATCAGACATTGATAATTATCAATTTAAAAGATACTTATACAAAAATATTGATTACTGCAATACTTACAGTAAAAAAAGAAACCATCAATAACAACAACAAACCCCAGAATCTGAATCTAAACTGCGTGTGTGTGTGTCTAACAGCTGCAGGTGGTGGAGATGGCCATACAACAAGTGGATCGTCAGGACCGTCAGCTGACACGTCACGCACAGGAAGTGACGCAACAGATCCAGGCACGCTGTGACCTGCTGGTGACGTGGGCCAGGCAGTCACGTGACCGGCTGGTGGAAGAAGTGTCGGCGAAGGAAGCCTGCACTGGCAGTCAGCTGCAGATGCAGAAAGCCTCCAGCACACTGACCCGGGACACTCTCTCCTCACTGCTGTCACGTGCTGCACGTGCTACTGCTGCTGACCCCGATGTGCTGCTGTGGAGGAAGGAGCTGAAGGCGGCACTGCTCTCTGAGGACAAGCTGCTCCTGCACAAGCAGCGGGCCGACAGCCAAGGCCCTTCCTGGCACTGGGGCTATGACGTCACCGAGGCCTGCCTGCTGAACCAGGATGACGTCACAGCGTACATGGGGCGTGTGGTGGAGGGCGCGGATGTTGAGGGGGTGAGGAGAGTGCCTGGGTCACTGAGAGAGCTGAGGGACAGAGTGGAGGGCTGGATGAGGGAGGTGACAGAAAACACCCACACCCTCACCTCCCAGCTGGCTTCCTGCCTTGATGACGTCACCACCCTTCAGAAGAAAGCAGACGAACAGGGGAAAAAGACTGAGGAGCTCAAGAAGGAGACTGGTGACCTGAAGAAGGAGACTGGTGACCTGAAGAAGGAGACTGGTGACCTGAAGAAGAAAGGAGAAGAACAGGAGAAGAAGACTGGTGACCTGAAGAAGGAGACTGGTGACCTGAAGAAGGAGACTGGTGACCTGAAGAAGGAGACTGGTGACCTGAAGAAGGAGAAATGGTGACCTGAAGAAGGAGACTGGTGACCTGAAGAAGGAGACTGGTGACCTGAAGAAGGAGACTGGTGACCTGAAGAAGGAGACTGGTGACCTGAAGAAGGAGACTGGTGACCTGAAGAAGGAGACTGGTGACCTGAAGAAGGAGACTGGTGACCTGAAGAAGGAGACTGGTGACCTGAAGAAGGAGACTGGTGACCTGAAGAAGGAAACTACATCACTCCAAAAGGAAGTCACAACGTCCAGGAAGACTGAAGCTGACCTGCAGCAAGTGACGCAGTCTCTCAAGGACAACCTAGGTAACATATTTCTCTGTGTGTCTGCAGAAATGAAAACAACAAAAATTATACAGAAAAGAAAAAGCAATAACACCCTCCCCCCTTCTCCATAATACCAACATCTGCACACACACGCACACATTCATTTATCGTTATTTGTTTGTTTGTTTTTTGTATGCACAATTCACCAAGTTTCTGATGGTTAGTTCCATTCTTCTTTTTGCTTCTCCTTTCTACTGACCAAACAAACGCACTGACATTAACTCTTCCTCTCTTTCCCCTCCCCATTGTCTGTCTACTATCCGTGTTTAGTGGATAGGCTTTAAAACGAACACACACACACACACACACACACACACACACACACACACACACACACACACACACACACACACACACACACACAAGAGAGAGAGAGAGAGAGAGAGAGAGAGAGAGAGAGAGAGGAGAGAGAGAGAGAGAGAGAGAGAGAGAGAGAGAGAGAGAGAGAGAGAGAGAGAGAGGAGAGAGAGAGAGAGAGAGAGAGAACAATCAGCTATGTAACAGGTTATGCAAAAACCTATGCCTCACATTTCATGATAATAGTATACTAGCGGACTCCATCATCCACTCCATCCACTCACCATCAACTCGACTCCTCTCCACTATCTATCTATCTATAATACTATACTATCTGATACCTATACTATACTTACATACTTCACATAACTCACTCCTCTACCATACTAACTACTAACTACACTACATACTAACTAACTACACTACACTACATACTTACTACTACTACTAACACTACACTACACTACACTACACTACACTACTACACTACACTAACTACCTAATCATCATCACACCCATACCACATATACCATATACATCCACCCCATCCCACCCCAATCCCATCCCATCCCATCCCATCCCATCCCATCCCACAATAACTATAGGCTGTGGTATACTCTAATACGAGAGAGTACATAAAAAACAAACAACAATGCCAATAATGATTTCACATGTTGCAGGAAAAGGCAGGAGGCTGTTCTCTGTCAGGTGGCTGACCAAGGCCTCAACAGAAGAGGACCAGACCATGAGGTTTAAGAAAGTAACATCAATGACGGCGGTCACTTCAGTGAGGAGACAGGCAGGTTCACTGCCCCTCATGCAGGCCTCTACTTCTTCACTGCTACTGTGAGAAGTAAGAACAAAGACACCCCTGTTGTGTGGCGGCATCATGGTAGATGGTGTCCCGTACTGTGGTGTTTATGGCTGTGACTGTGGAGGGTCAGGGAGTGTGATGGTGCCACTGACAGCGGGGCAGGAGGTATGGCTGAGGGCTGACAGTCCTGTGGATCAGTACGATGATAAATGGAGTTATTTTGGGAACAGGTTCAGTGGAACGTTAGTGCTGCCCTTCCCTTGACACTGTCAACAGAGGGACTGTGGGGTTGTGTTGTTTTTTGTGTTATGGTGTTCTTGCAATGGGTTGTGTGACGCTGTGTCATGATTTGCCATATTGTCTTGTGTTATGTATTGTGCAGTTATCACCATCATTATAGTCGTCGTTGTTGTCATCGTCGTTATTATTATTATTATTATTATTATTATTATTATTATTATTTATTATTATTATTATTATTATTATTATTATTATTATTATTATTATTATATTGTTGTTGTCATTTTTGTTATTATTATTGCATGGAGCATTATTATTGCTTTTATGATAAAAATATTAGTATTATGACAGGGAACATTATTCTTTTATTATTATTATCATTATTATTATTATTATTATTATTATTATTATTATTATTATTATTATTATTATTATTATTATTATTATTATTATTATTATTATCATTATTATCATCATCATCATTAAATAGTAGTAGTAGTAGTAGTAGTAGTAGTAGTAGTAGTAGTAGTAGTAGTAGTAGTAGTAGTAGTAGTATCATTATTATTATCATTATAACAGAGAAGAACCTCCTGCTTTTTTCCCCGCAACATGTAGTAGTATACACACACACCGTGTCTATGACGTCTAAGAACGTTACGTCATATTGTATGACGTTTCTGCGCACCTCTTTTTTCATCATTATCATCATAAGTCTAGTAGAAGTTGAAGTAGTTGTAGAAGTAGTAGTAGCAGCAGCAGCAGCAGCAGCAGCAGTAGTAGTAGTAGTAGTAGTAGTAGTAGTAGTAGTAGTATAGTAGTAGTAATAGTATGTAGTAGTAGCAGCAGCATTATCGTTAACAACAACAAGAATGATGATAATCATCATCAACACAATAAATAGAGGGGACGGGATAGCTCAGTGGTCCCAGCACTCCCTTTCCCACAGCCAATGTTAAGCAGTGTGGAGCCTGGTTACCAATTGGATGGGTGACTGTTTGTGCACCTTGGCTTCAGTGGAGTCCCCCAGTTCACCCAGCTGTCAATGGGTACCTGCCCTCTTTAGGGTCGGGGAAGGTGAAGCAGCGAGGGAGAGGAGATGGGCACCACCGCCCTCAACATGCTTGCCCCTAGAGAAGCTGAGTTCTCTGATTCCTTGCTCCCCTATAACCGCACAGGCTATGGGACGCCTTTACCTTTTTTACCTGTTACCATAATAAAGTCATATCATCATCATCATCATCATCATCATCATCATCATCATCATCATCATCATCATCATCATCATCATCACTACCATCATCACAATAATATACATTGTTGTGTTGTGTGTCTTGATATGTTATGTCGTGATGCCTTTAGTTGTGTTGATTGTTAGAGGAACAGCCGTATTCTTTAGCAATACTGATAATGATTACATTTCCTTTTATGATTACATTTCCTTTTATGATTAGTTTTCCTTTTATGATTAGTTTTCCTTTTGAGATTAGTTTTTATTTTTTAAAAACCATATGAAGATGTCTGATTCATGTTCTGCACACACACACACACACACACACACACACACACACACACACACACACACACACACACACACACACACACACACACACACACACACACCACACACACACACACACACACACACACACAGGGGGGGGGGGTTGTTTGTTTGCTTGTTTTTTGTTTGTTTTTTGCTTTAGTTTTGTCTTGTTTGGGTTTTTTTTCGTTTATTATGTTTGTTTGGTTCTCTGTTG
>JASPKP010003071.1:0-5000 GCA_030674155.1 Stramonita haemastoma | reverse complement strand
GTGATTTTGATTTCTGATAAACTTAATTCCATGGATGTCTGTAAAAATACTTAGAATGTATTGTGTTGTATTGTATTGTATTGTATTGATTGTATTGTATTGTAAATGTAATGTATCGTATTGTATTGTATTGATTGTATTGTATTGTATTCTATTGTATTGTTTTGTATTGTATCGTATTGTATTGTATTGTATTGTATACCATTTTAAGTCACGGCAGATTTTTCTGCCTAAAATTCAGGCAGCTCTCCCCAGGGAGAGCGCATCGCCACAAAAGAAGTGCCACTTTTTTTTTCCCTTTCCCTGTCTGCAACTATATTTGTTCTTCTATGTCACAATTCACAACTCACAATAGTTTTATTCCCATTAACTCTTTTGAGCTATAGAGATACAAAAAGCATGCATATCATAAATGAATGACGGGTATAAAGAGGAAGAGCAAAACAAAAGTACACAAGACAATATTGATGAAAATGAATTAGACATGGTTATATACTGTTAATATACTGTTATGGATAGTGCAATCTCTTTAGATGGCAAATTACTCATGTACTTTCCGGTGTACCAGTATCTGAAGTGGTAAAAGGGTATCAACGAAAAGTTGCATAACTGGTTGGAAAATAAGACAATAACTGGATAAGGCATCAACATCATGAATCAGGCTATATGAAGGAGGAACAAAAAACAGTCAAAACATAAGTAGGCTAATACATGTACAATCATTCAGAGAGAGGGGCGAAGTTATCACATCAGCAATCTACGAAGGATAACTGCACTCTGCTAGACAGTCATATCGAGTTGTTTCCCTTATACCTGACCAAGAAGCTAGTTCACAGGTTTACAATTCGCAATGTTTCATTCCTGTTGACTCCTCTGAGTTACAGAGAAACACAGAGTAGACATGTCTGGGAATGAATGATGGCTGTCAAGAGGGAAGAGCAAAACATAAGTGCACAAAGGACAAGGATGATGATGATGATGATTGATGATAGATGATGATGATGATGATGATGATGATGATGATGATAATAATCATAATAATAATAATAAATAATGATAATAATAATAATAAAATAATAATAATAATAATAATAATAATAACAATAACAATAACAATAATAATAATAATGATAGAACACACACATTAAGAGTAATACAATAATTCAAGAACATAGCAAAATAACAATGACTATTCTTTCTCTCTCTCTCTCTCTCCTCTCTCTCTATCTCTCCTCTCTCTCTCTCTCTCTCTTAAATACATTACATAAACTTAAATGATCTATATATATATCATTATTTTTTTAAAATAATTATCTTGGGTAAAGACTTATCAATTTTTAGTTCTTTTCCTGATTTTTATATCTTTTTATATTATTAATCAAACCTCTCTCCACTGAATTCTTAATTGTTACATTTTTGCTTTATTTTTATCAACTTACTCTATTTGTACATTTTATTTATTTGAACTATTCCTTTTGCCTTCACCGCCACACTGCAAGCACTCGCCCACTACCCACGCCATGACGTCACAAACACCCCGGACCTCTTATTCATAAAATCTTTTTATTTTTTAATTTAATAAAGAATTCCTATCCTCCATCACGCGCACTCACCTCTCTCACCTCATCGGACCCTTTCCCCCACCACCTCCCTTAATTCCACCGCACATAAATAACTCACCTCAGGAGGCAATCTGTTTGTCGTTATACAAATATTTCAGAATAACTTAATGGATTTAAATTCTAAACTCAAACGAAATATGTATTTTATTCAATTTTAGCTCCAACTGGTCTCACAACAGGCAACCGGCCCATCGCACTCTTAAGTCTACCCATCCAAAGTCGCACCGCAATTCTTTATTCAATGACTGCTTTATTAAATTCCTTTTTTTACAATTTCATATAACATTTTAATTTTAAGTTTTATTTATATATGTCTGCGCTAGTTTTTTCTATATCAAAGCTGATAATAATAATCTCATAAATCGTATTTTTCCTACCACCGGAACGCCCCCGCGACCGCGTCCATATGTGTCCGCACCCACATACTACCTCAATCTATTACCAGCGCCCACATACAACCAATCAACACGCACCACACGTATCACCGTCTCGTCACCCCATCACCTCTCCCTTTAATTTGTTGACCACGTTTTCTAGTTTTATAGTCTTACTTTTCTCTTTTCTCTTCTACTCTCAAAACTGTCTTGCACCATCTCCAATAGCTCTCCAATTGTTATCCTTATTTCATATTAGCTGTGTTTATTTTTCACAATCTCTCCTTTTTTTCTAATTTTTGTATTTATTTTTTCTCTCATTTTATTTTTATCATATTCTCATTTGTTTATTTGATTCATTTTTACCCAGTATTAATTTTTTTATTCTTTTTTTTTGTTATAAAATATTCAAACTCATTAAATCTTTAAAATCTCAGTACCCAACAAATCTTCAACAATCGCCCCTCAATTACCCCAAAGCGTCCTCCGGGACAGCCATCCGGATCGGACACCTAACTTATGGTGTTTACTCCCACCTTATCCGCACCCTCGAAAATATCGCCTACCGCTTAAACAACCACTCGAATCCACAACTCCGGATTCACACCTCACGCCCGTCTCAAAGCCTCAAAGATCCACACATCTAGTGCTCCGGCGTCAAACGTAATCGGTCGCCCCCCCACAACTCATCAAACCACTCCCACCGTCAGATCAGAAAGGCACAACACAATCCCCGTAACCCCCTCGCCTCTCGGACCCCTCACAGCCGACGTCTCGGTCCACCTCGAATTGTTCACCCGTCTCTCATCCGCCGCACCCCCCCCGTCGTCACTCACACTCAACCCCTCACGATCTCCCATAGCTCCCCTCCGTTTCATCGCTCAAAAGACTGAAACCCTCGCAAAGGTGATCTCCTCCTTCACTCACTCACCGTCTCACTCCCCCCCCCTCTACTCACTCTCCCCTCTCAAAATCTCTTACATCCAAGAAACACCCGCCGCCACATACTACTACATCGATCTCTCGCCCTCACACAACCCTCCTCTCTCTCCACTTCTCGACTCTCGCCTCCTCACTCTCATCTCTCATCCTCTATTCGTTCACTCTTCTCCTCTCATAGATCTTCTCCCATCATCTCCCTCTCTTTACGGTAGACTCTCGGGCAGACATACCTCGTCATCTCCAAATCTCCCAATATCTCTCTCTCTCTCCTCCTCTTCTCTCTCTCTCTCTCTCTCTCCATGTATACAAATCAGACAGAGAGGGGCAGAATCAACTTTTAGTAGTGAATACAATGAAACAGCTTATGGAGACAAGAGAAATTAACGACTGTATATTCGGGCAAAATAATCGATATGTAACATACATGGTTAAGCAACTTATGCAAGTATATCTGAAAGGACAAAATTATTAACGGAACAAATTGTTGATAGTCCCTTGTATATTAGTAAGAATAATTGCCAAAATTCAGCAATTTATCTTTTTCTGTTGACCCATTTTCATCAGTTGATTTCGTATTAATAAAAATTTTGGGCGGTTTGTGTAATTACCCAAGAAAATATAGGTTTGGGTAAGTTCTGCAATGCTGGGCATACCCATAACAAAAGTGATATATTCATCACCAAAGTCGGTTCAAGTCACACAGAGTACAGAGTCTTATCATCATGTTGGTAAATTTACATAACTTCCCTTCTCTATTGGTAAGTTATATGATTACATAGTTCAGATTTTTAACATGGACAGTCGTAGCACAGTGTAGGCCTGTCTAAGTACGGTACACAGGATATCATTGTCTAGCTTTATAACAAAGTGTAGTTGGGATGGCTTTCTGGCATCCTCGACCATTTTCTACCCATTTTTTGCATATAATTATCAATTAAAGTTTCTCTGGGACAGGTTTATTTAATCAGCCATGGTTGTAGACCAACTGACTGTGGATAATTGCCATACAAAGGATAGTCCATTTTCATCAAGTCTCAGTTAAATTTATCATAGCCAATCATTTTTATAATTTGAAAATTGAAACATTCTGACCGAGTCTGAAGCAAAAATGGCTGAGTATTTTTTTCCTTTGGTCAACATACAATTTGTTGCAAAATTTTACCATAATGGCTGTAAATGTGTAAAAAACAAAAGTAAACGCCCCTAGTTTCTCCATATATAAAGCTGTAGAGTACTTCTTTATTAGTCGTAAGATATATTTACAGAGTATTACCAGGTGTAATGATTCAGCTATATCAGTACAGCTTTCCCTCCCCAGACTTCTCACAGCCCCTGTCAGTACTGGCAACACCATTGTAGTATAAACAAGTCACGCTGACAGGGAGATTGGGAGCTGAAGCTGTCTTCTTTTTCTTAATAGGGCCATCATTGCCCGTCTTGCCTAGGTCTTTTAAATGCTTAAACAGATGTAATTGAATTTACCATTGAATTCAGTATGATGTTTATAGACTGACATATGTGGTAGATTATCTTGGCCTGAGAAATACGGAAGAAAACGATAAACACGAAGCAATATTACACATGACGATTTACACATTCTTTGATCAAAAAAATTGTTACACGATCTGAATGGCTTCGAACTGATTAATCATTACCAAATGACGGTAGGAGGAGGAGAGGGATGAGTGAGAGGGAAGAGGAGGAGTCCGATTATCGATAATTATAAACATTATACTTAAAAATTACCCTTATAATTGTATCACCACAATCAACAAAAAGTCGACAAAATATTTCCTCCCATGATAACAGTATGATTGACAATGGTTATTATTTTGAGAGGATTAGTTTGAATTTGATTTAGGATACAGAGCCTGCATGCTGTTTTACTGACCAAGCTTGTGCAGTACTAGTACTAAGCTGTCCAAGTGTTTGTGTGTGTGAAGCCATCCAAGTCCTTGCTAATTCATGTCATGGGTGCTGCTGTGATGCTTTATAATTCTCAATAAAACAATGGCGCTTTTCAGCTGTTCTGGGTTGTGTGCTGTGTTTTGGGAGTTGAGAG
>JASPKP010003069.1:15000-20967 GCA_030674155.1 Stramonita haemastoma | reverse complement strand
TCACAGTTGTTTACAATATATTACTATTTTTGAATAACAAAGTTTTACAGTAATACATTAATTATCTAACCAATTCGTTAATGAAAATAACTGTGGTAGCAATTCGCAAGCAATAACAACTTTATTATGTATATTAATTTCAATAAAAAAAACAATAGCTTTCATTTCCAAAAAAGAAAAAGGAAAAGAAACTGGGTGCACTTTACCTGAAAACACGTGGCTGAACTTTGATTGCACAGTAAACGGTTTATGTTAACAATTTTTAATCTGGACAAATATAGCTACTTTATACCCATTAGGAGAAAATGTTCAAACACATTCTGGATTGACACATTCCATGCATACAAAATGTTTGGCAGGAAAGTCAGAATTGTTAATTCTGAAGATCTTTTGGCTGAAAACATATTTTATAATGAAAATATTAAAGTTGGTGGAAACTTTTTTCATGTAAAGGAATGGATAGAAAAAGATATATATCGAATTGCAGATTTAGTTGACGAAAATGGAATTTTTTTTGACGTACGACCTTTTTAAAGGAGAAATATAATATCAGGACAAATGTTATTACATATCTAGGCTGTGTTCAAGCAATTAAAAGGTATATTCGTACAACGGGTATTAATATGGATAATAATACATCAAACAACCTCCAAAAGGCTTTGAACTTGATTTTGACTGTCAAAAAAGGAACACGCCCTTATTATGATATTCTGGTTGCAGACAAACATTCTGCCAAAGTGTTGTGACAAGTGGAACAAAACAAATACCAAGGGATCTTAATTGGATAAAGGTTTTTGACAAGGTACATAAGATAAAAAGAAATATAAAATGAAATGGTTCCAGATACGACTGATCCACAAAATTCTAGCTACAAATAATATTCTTGAAAAAATGAAAATTGTTGAAAATGATAAATGCACATTCTGTACTTCTGAGAAAGAAACTGTTACCATCTATTCTAGCTTGCAGCAAAACTTCTTATTTTTGGACAGAATTGCAAAACTTTCTCATAAAAATTGTTGCCAATACACATGGTCTAGTGCTGTCAAAAGAACAGATTTTATTTGGATTTGATTCTCGATCAAAAGGAGATGAAGTACTAGACGAAATACTAATCACTGCAAAATTTTTTATATACAAATGTAGAGTTACAAAAAAGCGGCACCTATGTTTTCGGTTTTTAGAAAATATATGACAAAACAATATCAAATTAAAGAATATATTGCCAAAACAAACATGACTTATAATGTATTTGCAGCTAAATGGCAACATTACAAACAACTAGTTGATGATGGGTAGATACATTTTGAAGAAACTGTTTTGGTTTTTTTGTTTTGCATTGTTTTTTGATGTAATACTTAGCATCGCTACATTGCTTATTTTGTAAAACAACTGAAAATTCACTTGGGGTATTCTCGAATGTAATCTGTGTACTCTCTTTTTTTTTCTCTTTTTTTCCGACTGTTTGTTTTGGTTCTATCTATTTTGTTATATCCATACTCTGAATACATTGCAAATTGTTACTCTATGTCATGCAAACAAATAGTAAAAATCTTTGTGTTTTTTTTTTTTTTTTTTTTTTTTGTTTGTTTTTTTGTTTTGTTTTTTTGTTTTGTTTTTGTTTTTGTTTTTTTGTTTTGTTGTTTGTTTATTTGTTTTGGTTTCTTTTGGAGAACATTATAACTTGGCTCATTTGCAATGTTCAAATCATTTAGAATGTCAATGTACATTTGAATGTTTGAATCACTTAGTAGTATACGATCAATTCAATTGGAAAGTTTTAATAGTTTGGAATGTAGTAATATTTGGTTTATTGCAAATGTTGCTATCATTTGAAGTGTAATGTATATTTGGATTATTAAAAAAAAAAAAAAAAAAAAAAAAAAAAAATGTTAACAATTTTTTAAAAATGGAAGAGAAGTTTTGTTCTCTCCTCCCCCTTTTCTACACACACACACACACACAAACACACACACCACACCCACACCCCCCACCCACACACACACATAATTGTAAACACCCCCGCCCCCCACCCCCACTCCCCCGCGATTTCCATTGTGGATATAAAAAAAAATATATATGTATGGTTCATGCAATGTGTCAAAAACCATTTTCAGTAATTTTCAACTGCATCACAATAATTAGAATGTAGAAGTGCCAAAACACGCTTCCCAATACTGTTTTGTTTCAGATGTTAATGATGTTGAGATTGTCTGTCCAGAAACTTTTTCCCCATCCACAAGACTGTGAGTGGTGGTCTGGGTGCTAGTCTTTCGGATGAGACGATAACCATGGTCCCATGTGCAATAACGCATTTAGCGCATGCCAAGGAACCCATGGCAACAAGAGAGCTGTCCCTGGCAAAAATCTGTGGGGGAAAATCCACTCTGACAGGATAACATATATACATAAAGGTAAAAGGAAAAGGTGTCCTATAACCCATGTGGTCGTAAGGGAGCAAGGCATCAGAGACCTCAGCTTCTCTAGGGCCAGCATATTAAGGGCGGCGCCCATCTCCTCTCCCTCGCTGCTTCACCTTCCCTGATCCTAAAGAGGGCAGTGCCCATTAACAGATGGGTGAACTGGGGAGGGGGGGGGGGGGGGGGGCTGCACTGAAGCCAAGGCGTGCAAACGGTCACCCATCCAAACTGATAACCACGCTCGACGCTGCTTAACTTGACTTGGGGAAAGCAAGCGTTCTGACCACTTAGCTATCCCGCCCCCAAAATAAAATAAAATATAGATCTATACATGAAGAGATGAAAGAAACCCAAAAAAAATGACTGGCGCTGGTTTTGTGGCGACGCGCTCTCTCTGGGGGAGAGCATCCCGAATTTAATGCGTAGAAATCTGCTGTGAGTGAACGTGGTATAAAACTACAAATACAAACAACCTGTGCTCTCTTTTATAGGAAAAAAACTCATCTGAAGTTGGGGTATGGCTTGTCTTTAATGCAAGGTATTTGAAAACAGTTACACATGCAAGCTTCTCATCCAGTGTGTACTTATGGTCTCACAGTGATTCCCAGGTGGGATGAGGGAGTCAGAGTGCATATTCTGGCTGACCCTCGGTGTTTGTTAAGCTGGGGAACGCGCAACAGAAACAACAACAATGGTTAAGCGCCACACAAAAAGTCAGTTTTTACTTCAAAAGAATGCTCTTTTTGTACACCTGCACATCAATGATACAAACAGATTGGTTCTATTTCTATTTGTTGTGTCAAAATGACCGTTTGGTTTCAATGCATTGTCTATAAGCAAATGTTTAAACAATCATTGCTATTTTCATCAAGGAACCTAGTGTTCTAACAGCAAAAAGAGCAACAGTATATCGGCATTACATTTCTGATCAGTCTTTCGGTTTCATCAGCAAAAGACTAAAACAGCAACATAGTCGTTTTGAAGATAAAAAAGAAATTGTACTAATGCAACTTTGCATTGTACACTGATTGTTATCACTATGTTTCACACAGGTTTGACTTGTTAGAGTAACAAATCTTTTTCTTTTTTTTTACAATAGTGACTTGTTTCTTCTTCTTCTTCTTCTTCTTCTTCTTCTTCTTCTTCTTCTTCTTCTTTCTTCTTCTTCTTTTCTTCTTCTTCTTCTTCTTCTTCGCAATTCTTCTTCTCAATTCTTCTTCGCAATTCTTCTTCCGCAATTCTTCTTCTTCTTCTTCTTCTTCTCTTTTCTTCTTATTCTTCTTCTTCTCTTCTTCTTCTTCTTCTTCTTCTTCGCAATTCTTCTCCTTCTTCTTCTTCGCAATTCTTCTTCTTCTTCTTCTTCGCAATTCTTCTTTTCTTCTTCTTTCTTCTTCGCAATTCTTCTTCTTTTCTTCTTCTTCTTCTTCTTCTTCTTCTTCTTCTTCTTCTTCTTCTTCTTCTTCTTCTTCTTCTTCTTCTTCTTCTTCTCGCAATTCTTCTTCTTCTTCTTCGTAATTCTTCTTCTTCTTCTTCTTCTTCTTCTTCTTCTTCTTCTTCTTCTTCTTCTTCTTCTTCTTCTTCTTCTTCTTCTTCTTCTTCTTCTTCGCAATTCTTCTTCTTCTTCGCAATTCTTCTTCTTCTTCTTCTTCTTCTTCTTCTTCGCAATTCTTCTTCTTCTTCTTCTTTCTTCTTCTTCTTCGCAATTCTTCTTCGCAATTCTTCTTCTTCGCAATTCTTCTTCTTCGCAATTCTTCTTCTCCATTCTTCTTCTTCTCCATTCTTCTTCTTCGCAATTCTTCTTCCTCGCAATTCTTCTTCTTCTTCGTCGTCGTCGACATTGTATACCATGAACTTCATGTGTAAACTACAAAGTATCTAAAATTTAAAAAAAAACCTCCAGTACCTCTAACCCAAAAGATAGTTCTAACAACTAGACCTGCTAATTCAAAGACAAACTTTGCAATTTATCACTTTTTATATTTTATTATTTTTTTCTGTCTTTGTACACATAGACACGATTGCAGGCTTCAATCATCAACTGCTAATTTTCAACAGAAGACAAAGAGCTTTTTGGTCCATTTCGATCCCTGTCTGTGCCCGAAACTCCCCCCACCCACCCCCACCCCATCCACTTAGACTGGCGAGTGGTGGTCTGGGTGTCAGTCTTTCGGATAACTGACGTTCTGTATGCAGTAAGCATTTAAGTGCATATTTAAAAAAAAAAAAATTCCACATCAACAAGAGAGTTGTTACTGACAAAATTCTGTAGGGAAAAAAAGCCAATCTGATTGGGCAACAAAACTTTGAATACACATTGCAAAGAAGAAAAGGAAAAAAATAAATAATGGGTGGCGCTGCTCTTGTTGCGACGCGCTTTTCCTAAGAGAGAGAAGCCCGAATTTCACACAGAGAACTCTGACGTGACTTAAAGTGGTATAGATACCTAACTTTTTGGTGACATGCCGTTCATTTTTGGTGGAATTTGCCACTGCAAAGATAGGAACTTCACAGGGGCGGAGCAAGCCGCCTGGTTGGAGTGTTCCAACACGTGGTTTGACTGTTTTTTATCTATCTCTCTATCTCTCTATCTCTCTATCTCTCTATCTATCTATCTATCTATCATCTATCTATCTGTCTGTCTGTCTGTCTGTCTGTCTGTCTGTCTCTATCTATCTATCTATCTATCTATCTATCTATCTATCTATCTATCTATCTATCTATCTATCTATCTATCTATCTATCTATCTATCTATCTGTCTGTCTGTCCTGTCTATCTATCTATCTATCTATCTATCTATCTTTTCAAATCTATCTATCTATCTATCTATCTGTCTATCTATTCCTTCATTTATTGATTGATTCTTTTATATCGAGGACAATGGAATAAGCAGTCATGTGCTTTTTTTTTTTTACATCCAGTCCCCCAGTGTATGCAGTTTTGTCAATTTTGTCATCTGTTTTCACCCGGCACACAATGGCCTAACACTTTCGAAAAGCGGAAACAGGATTTAACGTGTGCGCAAGATGTTCTGTGTGCGTTTGCACTCAGGCCTCGGCTTATAGTCTCATCCGAAGGACTTGTGGGGAGAGTGGAGTCAGCACTGATGTTAACTCCAGAGGAAAAATCCTCTCGAACAGGATTCAAACCCCGGTTGTCAGATTGCGAGGACAATGTTCTGACCACTAGGCTACCCCGTCCGCCCTGTAACTGAGGGTGGGGGATCCAGTCTTCAGAGTGTGTGTGTGGGATTTTTCCCCTGGAGTTCACACTTTACTTACTCCACTCCCCCCAAAATCCCCTAGAGGCGATTACAAACCGAGGTTCCGAGTAGAATGAGTGTATAGCATCTTCCATATACACCCTCCTTTCATAGATAAGCCAGCTGTGAGTTCAACCACATTGATAGGCAAACATACCCAGCATGCACCCTGCTATCTGAAGATATATGAAACTCCGTCAGGTCAACTCACCCACAGCACACTGCCTACACGCTTCAGAAAAGTACGCCCAAAAGACTCTTCCAAAACAGCAGTCAAATCGTCAAAG
>JASPKP010003069.1:10000-12500 GCA_030674155.1 Stramonita haemastoma | reverse complement strand
GCATAACAACATGGTCGGTGGTCTAAGGTAACGCGCCTACCTAAAAACCGAAAAGTCCGGGTCGGAGTGTTCGTAGTTCGAATCCCGTTTGGGACCAAAACTTTTCCCCATCCATTACTTCATGAATGGTGGTCTGGGTGATAGTCTTTCGGATGAGAACATAAACCGAGGTACCGTTTTTACAAGTCATTATTTAGCGCACGTAAAAGAACCCACGGCAACAAGAGGTTGTCCCTGGCAAAATTCTGTAGAAAAACACCACTCTAATGGGAAACAAATATAACTGCAGACAGGAAAAAGGTAAACATAAAGGGGTAGGGCTGCACTTGTGGCGACGCGCTCTCCCGGAGAGAACAACCCGAATTTCACGCAGATAAATTGTGACTTAAAGTGGTATAAATAAATATATAAATATATAATATAAATGAATAAATGCTGACACAGACCTTGACACTTCACCATACCCAGAACTGACACTGCCCTTGACTCAGGGCTTGCATGATTCAGGTCTCCATCTGTGACATGTCTGTCATGTCATCCATTGGACCCTGAGTGGTGGTAGGGGGCCTAGTATTATATAATAAACTGAAGGCATGTGAAAAATTGTTGTTTTGTTCTTTTAAGCCACACAAAAAGAACCTACAGCAGCAATGATATGTTGTGGTTTTTTTTTGTCTTCTCTTCCCTCTTTCTTTCATTCATTCTGTCTTTCTTTATGGCAGGTTTTCTTTCTGTAGAAAACAGATGCTCTGATGGGGAATTCATCAATGACACACTTCCACAAATCCACAAAAACAAAAGAGCTACTCTTTTTTTCCTTAAGCACGTTTTCCTTGCCCCAGAAGAAGAAGAAGAAGAAGAAGAAGAAGAAGAAGAAGAAGAAGAGCAAACATACATACATACATACATACATACTACATACATACATACATACATACATACATACATACATACATACATACATACATACTACATGCATGCATGCAGGCTGGCTGGCTGTCTGTGTCTCTCCATCCCTCTGTCTCTGTATGTCTCTGTCTCTCTCTGTCTCTGTCTATCTGTCTTCAATATAGATAGACTAAGATTAATCAATTTATCAATAATGATGTACTTAGGGAAGTCAACTTGTCTGAAGAAAGGGATCATGAACTAAACAAAGAAATATCTCAAGGAGAAAGTAGAAGAGCTATACACAAATTAAAGAGTGAAAAGCCAGCAAGATTGATGGAATTACTGCTGAAATGTTATTTTTAAAAATAGTGGTAGAGAGGTAACACGTTCCTTATCAAATTTTTTTAACACCATATTCAGCAAAGGTGTACAATCACATGCTTGGTGGAAGGTTGTTTAATAATTCCAATTTATAAGAAAGGAAATCCTGACCATGTAGATAATTACAGGGGCCTTCTTTGTTATGTATCCTATCAGAAGTTATACATCAATTCTTAACTCAATACTCTATGCCTGGATAAGAAAAAAAAACCCTCTTATTTGCGAGAGAATCAAGCAGGATTTAGGGGGAAAATACTCTACTGTTGACCAGATCTTCAAGCTATATGCAATAGTTAAAAATGAATGTCTAAGAAAGGTAAAAAGCCATATGTCACTTATGTAGACTCAAGAAAGCATTTGACTCATATGACTATCAGTAAGACATGAAAAAACCTTTTCAATGTATCAAAACACCGAGTGGCAAATGGTAAAGTTTTGCTTCATTATTTAGCTAGTATACCTCGTTGCTTCTTGTATAAGAGTTAATGATAATCTATCAAGTTTCTGAGTGTCCAATTGGAGTTAGACAAGGCTGTGCATTAAGCCCTACATTGTTTACAATGTTCATTAATGGGTTAGTTAATCACATGAATGAAAACGGCAGACATGGAATCCAGATATCCCCTGATATTTTGTGCTATTTATTTTGCTATTTGCAGATGATATGGTTCTGTTTTCAGTTAGCTATTTGGATTGCAACAACAACTGAATATTCCGCAAAACGTTTTGTGGTGATATTTAATTTAATTCGAATATTGATAAAAACTGAAGTAATTCTTTTTAGAAAAGGTGGATTTCCTGCAAAACAACGTATAAATGTCCTATGAGGGTGATGAGATATAAGCAGTTCATGACTATTGTTATTTAGTTTTCACTTTTATGACAAAGATGAGTACAAAGTTGGGCACTGAGAACATAGTTATAATTGGGAAAAAAGCAGTAATTCAATTAAACAAAGCTTTCAATAGTATAGAGAAATGAATGAAAGCACAGTTTCAACGTGTTTAATGTTAAAATTCAGCTAGTTATGTTAAATGCTTCAGAAATATGGGGGTATAAGTATAATGGAATATATTTGAAAAAGAAAACTTAACTTTATGGACACTTACTGCTTCAGGGTTGCCACTACACAAAATAGATTAAATGTCTTACCTCTTAATAACATTGTTCTCAGACATAGTATAAATGAACAAGAAAAGCTGTGTCTGGTTTGTAAAACAAAACTTAA
>JASPKP010003068.1:10000-20972 GCA_030674155.1 Stramonita haemastoma | reverse complement strand
GGGGGTCGGGGGGGGTTTTTTTGGGGGGGGAAAAACCCACGGGTTCAGAAAAAAAGTGGGGAAAAGGGGGGGGGGGGGTTTAGTAGGGGGGGGGGGGTTGGGGGGGGGGGGGGGGGTGGGGGGGGCGTGGGGTTTTGGTTTTTCTGCTTGGTTTCACTCAGTTCGGGTGTTAAAACGGTGGGTTAAGGGGTTTTGAAAAGGGGGGGGTACGTTGGAAGGACACAAAAATACATACCCAAAATACCAGCACCCCGGCGCAGGCACGCCCATCCCCCAAAAGATAAAAATTTGATAAAAAGATAGTTTGATTAGATAAAAAGATAGATAGATAGAAAATAGATGATAGATAGATAGATAGATAGATAGATGGATGGATGATGGATGGATGGATGGATGGATGGATGGTGGATGGATAGATAGACATACACAAATATACACACACAAGCGCGCAGCACGTGTTCACGCATACACACAAGGAGAAGAGAGAGAGAGAGAGAGAGAGAGAGAGAGAGAGAGAGAGAAATATTTTTTTTAGAGAGAGAGATAATATGTGTGTGTGCATGCACGCAGGCGCGCACGCTCGTTTGTGTGTATGTGTGTGTGGTGAGAGAGCTAGAGAGTATGTGTGTGTGTGTGCGTGCGCGCCCCACGTCCAAATGAGCGTGCTTGCATGTCTATGTGTGTGATATATGTGTATGTCTCTTAGCTATGTGTGTGTGTGTGTGTGTGTGTGTGTGTGTTTGTGTGTGTGTGTGTGTGGTGTGTGTTGTGTGCACGTGATCACTATGGAAAACTGCCGGCGCACGTGCAGAGAAAAATAGCGGTGTGCTGTCATGCATAGTGGTTTAAAGAGCTTAGGTAAGGATAGCCTTACCTCGCCATATCTCTCTCTCTGTTTCTGTCGATCTCTCTGTCTGTCTGTCTGTCTGTGTCTGTCTGTCTGTCTGTCTGTCTGTCTGTCTGTCTGTCTGTCTGTCTCTCTCTCTCTCTCTCTCTCTCTCTCTCTCTCTCTCTTCTCTCTCCTCTCTCTCTCTCTCTCTCTCTCTCTCTTCTTTTCTCTCTCTGTCGATCTGTCTGTCTGTCTGCTGTCTCTCTTTCTCTCTGTCTCTCTCTGTCACTGTCTGTCTGTCTCTGTCTCTGTCTGTCTCTGCCCTCTGTCTGTCTGTCTCTGTCTCTGTCTCTGTCTCTGTCTCTGTCTCTGTCCTCTCTCTCTCTCTACTCTCTCTCTCTCTCTCTCTCTCTCTTTTCTCTCTATTATTTTATCTATCTATCTATCTGACTATCTATCTATCTGTCTATCTTTTATCTATCTATCTATCTATCTATCTATCTATCTATCTGTCTGTCTGTCTGTCTATCTATCTCCCTCTCTCTCTTACTCCACACACACACATAATACAACGCAAACGCTCACACGTCGCACGTACGCACCCACACATAGACACACTTTACACACACTATCCACATACACGCACACACACACACACACACACACACAACACACCACACACACACACACACACACCACACAAATACACACACACACAAATCCACCCCACAAATCCACATACACACAAATACACACACAAATACACACACACACCCCACACACACACACACCAACACACACAACACACTAACACACTAACACACAAATCCACACTCAAATCCACATAAACATCCAAATCCACTCACATGCGCGCGCGCGCACGCACACACACACACACACACACACACACATACACCACACACACACACACACACACACAACAGACACAGAGAGACACAGAGAGAGAGAGACACAGAGAGAGAGAGAGGAGAGAGAGAGAGATGAGAGAGGAGAGAGAACTCGAACTCGAACTCGAACTCGAAAAGTTTATTCACAAAAAGGCCATTGGCCCATACATGAAGGGGGTTGCCAAACTGCTTAGTGTTTTGGTGGAATAAAAGACAACAGCAATGAAAACAGCAGAATTGTATAGCAACAAAAACAGTAGCAAAAATATGACTTACGATATAAAGTATCTCTTATTCTAAAGGCTTTACACAAATATAGAGTGAGGCTGCGCAAAAACTCAGGCTGACTTGATGCCATGAGTAAACAGAGTTAAATGAATTAGGCTGCTTTCTATATTTCACAAGGAAAAGTAACTCTGCCTAACATCCTCTAAACCCCCTGGACAGCACAGCACAAAATGCACCTCATTTTCAGGTGCTTGCTTACATAACGGCATAGTAACCTGAGGTCATCAACATCATATCCTCTGTATCTGAAATTTATGAACATTTAATCTGATACACCAAGTCTAAAAATTTGACATAATTCTTTTCAAATGTATGTCCATATCAAGCTTTAAATAAGGTTTGATATCATGTGTACTTATAAATTGTCTATACATTTGATACCTATCACTGGTTTGTATATGATATTCCATTGCTGCCAACGGCAGTCAATCAGTCTTTTGTCTGAAAGTGTTTATAAATTCTCTACAATTTCCAAGACCTTGATGAGCCAAACAAATCCAAAACCGAGTTCACATAAACAGGTGCGTATTTGTGTAGCCCAGTTGTTTTTCCCTTTCACATCTAGATCATAAAGCATCTTGTAAGATTTAAAAGGTAGCCTGTTCTCATCATATGTAGAATCTTAATCCAGTATCTAATACATCTTACAGCGCATTAACAGAGAGAGGATATCTATTAGTTTCACTATACACAAGATCATTGGGCGTTCGTCTATCTAAGCCTAAGAACTGCTTTAAAGCAAAGAGGTGCACTGATTCACAATGCGTAACAGCTGCATCCAAACCCAAATTTCTGCACCATATAGCACAGTGGGTTGTATTTGGGCATCAAATATTTTAATGAACAAGTCAAATGAGTTATTATTCAATATTCGCAATTTTCTCAAAACCAATAACAAACTTCGTTTACCTCGACTTGCCAGATCTTTACATGCAGTTGTGAAACTAAGTTTTGTAGAAAAACAGATTCCTAAGTATTTATATACATTAATCACAGGCAAGACTTTTCCATTGTACAACCATTTTTCATGAACAGCTAAATGACCACCTTTTCTGAATACAACGATATTGCTCTTATTAGATTAACCTTAAGATCAAGAGCCGATGCAGCACTGCTCAAGCTATTTAACTGCTTTTGTAAGCCAACAACTGTTTTTAGATAGCAGGATAACATCACAGCAAGATGAAGAATAAACAATTCCCGTGACATCTTGGGAGAAAGAAGCCCATGCTTACCATTATTGATGACTTCTCTGGCTAACTCATTAATGAAAACAGAAAACAATAAAGGGCTACATACATCGCCTGTTTAACACCAGTGGTTTCAGTATATTATGTCAGTCAGTTTAGTACCACATCTTATTCTGCTTTTGACATTCTGATACATGGCTCTCAAACAACTAATAATTTTACCCCTCACACCATTTTTCTGGAGAATAGGCCACAACAAGTTTCTATTAACAGAATCAAATGCCTTTTCAAAGTCAATAAATGCCACCATACAGTTTACGGTTATGAGTAAACTGTTTCTGAACAAACGCAAGCAAAGTAAACATATGATCTATAGTAGAGTATTTCCTCTCTTAAAACCAGCTTGGTGTTCACCTGTAATATCATTTTTCGTAACCCATTCTTGTAATCTATTATTAATGATAGTACTATACAACTTACTACTTATGTCCACTAAGAGAGATTCCCCTGTAGTTATTAGGGTTATCAACATCACCCTTTTTGTGTAATGTTAGGATTATAGATTCAGTCCAATTATCTGGGAAAAGGCCATCATCAAAGATTTTGTTAAAACAATTTTAGAAGGAAAAGCACTACATTTTCACCTCCATTTTTCAGCAATTCTCCAATGATTGATCAGGACCTGCTGCTTTATCATTCTTTAGTTTTCTAAGTGCCCAATATATTTCACCTTTAGATATTGGACGATCAAAATCTTCCTCACTTTCATCATAGTCAACATTAGCATTCATGGGAGTTGTCTGATGAATCTTTCTCCAGCAGGTTTTTGAAATGTTGAAACCAACTGTCAACTGATATACTATTCTTTGGCTGACTATTTCTAAATGATGCCTTCTTAACACTCTTCCAGAACTGGACTTGAGAGGAAATTGAAGACACCATGTCTGCAAGTAATGACATATTATACTTTTTCCTTTTCCCTTTCTAACATGTATTTATATTTCCCTTCTTAAAGATGCAGTACCTGTTTTTTGTCTTCGTTCTTTAACGTTTTTCGGTAAGTCTTCAACAGTTTTCTTACTCTATATTTCATACTTTTACCTTCATTATCAAACCATGTAGCATTAGGTAAACCTTTATTAAGATGTACCTGTTTCTGTATACATTTAGCACTGGACTTTATGCAATCTTTAAAAACAAATCTAGAGCTTCATTAATGTTCTCATCAATCATCTGTAAGGCACTTGAAAAATTTACACACATGTCCTCCTCACAAAGATTATCTTTATAAAGCTGAGAGTTTGTTTTCATCCCACACAAACTTTTCCACTACAGATGGCTCTTCAGCTGTTACATATGTT
Source organism: Stramonita haemastoma (assembly GCA_030674155.1). Lineage (NCBI taxonomy): Eukaryota > Metazoa > Mollusca > Gastropoda > Neogastropoda > Muricidae > Stramonita > Stramonita haemastoma. The sequence goes on along the minus strand of JASPKP010003068.1, from coordinate 16,396 downwards.
TTTACACAATGGATTAATATGTAATTCTACAGGAAGGTGATCTGAATCAGAACGTTCAGCAACAAACAAACGACATGAATCAAAAATCTGAGAGAACAAATCATCTGACACTAAAAAATAATCATTAACACTGCATCCTCCATCAGAAATATAGGTAAAGCGTCTTGCTGATCGCCATTACACACGCCATTCAGAATTTGCAAACTAAGTGCAGTACACATATTCACTAATAACTTACCATAATTATTGATAAACAGAATCTTCAGAATACCGATTACCACTGAGAGACATGCTTTTACTATAAGAATCTAAAATACAGTCATTCGCCACATGATGACAAGAAAAATTTGATGTCCTGCTATTTAAGTCTCCCACACAATATTATATCAACTTCATCCAAAGTAACAGCACAATTGACTAAATATTCTTCCAACATAGCAATCCCGTTATCATAGTCAAACATGTTATAAAAAGGAGAACCTTCAGGTGGGATATACACACATACAAGCAAAACATTTCTTGAAGTACACAACAAAGATTTGTCACAGAGAAAAGAACAAATATTAGGGTATGGAACATCTAAACATTTTACAAGAGCAGCTAACTCATGCTTTATGAAACAAACTACTCCCCTGATCGCCTCCCTTGATGGCTAACTTTAATTGCCGACTTACAGAAGGCCTTATAGCCACTAAACACATCTGGCTGAATATCTTCTAAGAACGTTTCTGTCAGACAAATAAAAATCGAAGCTACGCACATACGACACAAAATCTCCATCGGAGAGTTTTGAAAACAACCCATTAATGTTCCAGGACAAAAAAGAAAAAGTTTTATTTGTTTGATTTGTAATGTCACAATCCAGTTGATCTACTACATCATCTACACACTCAATTTCAATAATTTCATTAATAGTACAAGACACGGAATTAATACTTTCAACAGTACCAAGATCATCATTTAAAGAAGACTCTTTATTTAAACAAGGACTACAACATGACTCATAGATATGTTGGGTTGGGTCTACGCCTAGGCCAAGTGTACAGTGGTCTTTGTCTTCGTCTCCTCGCGTGGCTTCGCCACGCGCTGTGTCAATCTCACTTGAAACAGCACAAAGCCGTCTTACGTGATTATCAGTCTGACGCTTCATGACCGGTGTACTTCTACTTTGCTTCCCCCCTGTGAATTGCCTCCACCGTACGATGTGTGTATGGGCCGGCCAACAAGCTATTCCTTTCTTTCTAAATCATGAAGGGTCACCCTTTCACCATCAATGATCAAATGATCAAAGATCATTCTCACATTTTTTCCTTCTGCTCGGGCACTCTTCAAATACGGGGTGAGTTTGCGTCTAATTTCTCTAACAGCTTGGGAAAAATCTTCGTCTACGAAAATCTTTGAACCCTTCAGCCGCGTCTTTGCCTTCAGTATGCTAAGCTTATCTTGATAAAAACAACACCTAGCAATAATGGGAGAGTTGGGTTTCGAATTTATCCTGTGCACTCTATCGAATTTCACATCTGCCACATCCATTTTTTCTGAGAGAAGATTTTTTACAACCCTCTCACAGTCAGCTCCAGACTCATCAGCTCTCCTATCTAAACCATGAAAAATGACGTTGTTTCGTCTGGACCTTCCTTCTAGATCTTCAGATTTCTTTTCCAGCTTTTCAACCCTATCTAACAATTCTGTATTTGACTGTTTTAAGTCTAAATTTTCAGTTCTAAGATTGTCCATGTCTTGTTTCAGGCTACACATTTCCTCTTTCAACACACCCACACTGTCTGTCAACAATTTTATCTCATTCTTCAAACTGTCCGTTGTAGTTTTCAGCAGGTTTTCCACTTTCTCGATTTTGGCTGTCATGGTGTTGAAGGACAGTTCCTTAGGAGAACCAGCAGAAGAGGAATCCTGGCCACGGTGTATGGTCGTAGGCGTGTTGGTAAAGGTGGTCACATCAGCCCTAGTTCTGGTTTTCCTGGATGCAGTACCTGTGATGGTGCTACGACCACCAGCACCACCAACCAAACTGGTCTGCCTCAGCTTGCGGCCAGTAGATCCAGGAGCTGGAGGGGTGGGTCCAGGGTTCGTCTCCACATCACCACACCGCAATAAAAGCCCCCCCCAAAATAGAAGGGTGAGGGTCAGTCCTAACAGGACACCGTCACGCCGGTTTCTCAAAGTCAGAATGGAGTTTCTCATGGCTGATTTAAATTCTGCCCGTTTGGACATGAAGGTGGCAAATACTGCGGCAAATGTCCCACACACGGCTCTGTATAACTGCACGGATATGCCCATCCTCCTGATCTATCTATATACAATCAATGAAAATTTACAGACACTTAAAAACTAGTTATTAAATCACAAAAACACTAGAGCAATTTCAGTGCGTCTTGTCCTTCACATCACGTAATTGGCCCCCCAAGAGAGAGAGAGAGAGAGAGAGAGAGAGAGAGAGAGAGAGAGAGAGAGAGGGTCAGAGACACAGAGAGAGAGATGAAAGAGAATTGCATGATATCAATGTCAGTGATTCTTTCTGTGCTTTCACCGAACTGACAGAATGACCGATGTAGATAGCAGTAGTGCTGCCAATGCCTGCGATGATAGACAATATTATGCTGTAATGACAGACAAGGATAATAGATCACAATTATGCTATAATTAATGACAGACAGATGCGGACTGTTCAGACGCTTTCAAGTTTCAAAGGCTTTTATTTTTATATCGTTTGCCGACATGGGTTAAATGTTTTTTGTCAAAGTTTTTCAGAGGAGATTCTAAACCAGTCAGACACCTGTGTACTTACAGACTTGTGCACGTCAAAAGAACCCACGACAGTTTGAAAATCAGAAAGAGCAGGGAGGTACCACCCTGACTGTCCTGGCAAAATTGGTAGGTTCAGTTCCCAACTGTATCCACGAAGTTAGAATGTGGCTACCTTACTGGTAGGGGATCGGGGGGGTGGGGGGTGGGGAGGGGGGAGGTCGCACAGGCAAACAAAAAATCTCAAACTTCGGAGCTCTAGCCAAAAACAAAAACAACCACCCCCACCACCCAAAAAAAAAAAAAAGCCAACCTATCTTTTTTTTAAGCTTAAATATACTCCCGAGGCCGGAATGCACCTACCTTCATGGCGGGCAAAAACAGTCGCATACACAAAAATCTCACCAATGGTGAACCTGGGAGCTCTAGCCGAGGAACCAACACCAAAAAAAAAATCATATATATACCCGAAATTGGAATGTGGCTACCTAATGGTGGCCAAAAAGTCGCATACGCGAAAATCTCACCATTGGTGAACCTCGAAGCTGCTGTAGCCGAGGAACACAGAGAGAATTGATCTGCTTAATTTTTTTTATTGATTTGTCACTGTTTGAAGTAGATGTGTATGGTTCGTGAATTTGAAATAGTATAATTAAAGAGTGTTGCGTGTGCATTCCTTCCAGTTATGGGCTGTGGCCTCTGTCTGACTCCAAAACTGAGTCATGGTTGAATCTCTGTGTCTGTCTGTGTCTGTCTGTCTCTGTCTCTCTCTTTTACTCTGTCTGTCTGTCTGTCTGTCTGTCTGTCTGTCTGTCTGTCTGTCTGTCTCTCTCTCTCTCTCTCTCTCTCTCTCTCTCTCTCTCTCTCTCTCTCTCTCTCTCTCTCTCTCTCTCTCTCTCTCTCTCTCTCTCTCGCTTACTCTGTTACCCTTGAAAAATAAAGTATTAATTCATTCATCTCATCTCTCTCTCCCTCTCTCTCTCTCTCTCTCTCTCTCTCTCTCTCTCTCTCTCTCTCTCTCTCTCTCTCTCTCTCCTCTCTCTCTCCCTCTCCCCTCTCTCTCTCTCTCTCTCCTCTCTAGTGAGTAATCAGACTACTCCCACCCCCATCCCTCCTTCCCCCTCCCCTTAAAAACCCTCCAAACCCTCCCTCCAACCTCCTGCCCACCCCCACCCACCCCCAAACCTACAGTCCCCCAGCTGTCAATGGATACTGTTTCGCGGAAGTGTTCAGTTTATATCTTGTGTAAGCTACAGTTTAGAAACAAAACTAGTAGGGAGGGGGTGGGTGGGTGGGTGGATGAAATAATGAATGTTGTGAAGAAGAGAGGAGAGGAGATGGATGGGGGATGGGGGGTTGGGTGGGAGGGGGGGGGCACACAACACACTGCCCATAGTGATGCTGCTGATGAACCTTGCATTGGAGAGAGAAGGGGGGGGGGAAGAGAGAGAGAGGGGGGGAAGAGAGAGAGGGAGGGAGAGAGAGAGAGAGACATAGACAGAGACAGAGAGACAGAGAGAGAGGGAGGGAGAGAGAGGGAGAGAGATCGAGAGGGGAGAAAGATCGAGAGGGAGAGAGAGAGAGGGAGGGAGAGAGAGAGAGGGAGAGAGAGAGGGAGGGAGAGAGATCGAGAGGGGAGAAAGAGATCGAAAGGGAGAGAGAGAGAGGGAGGGAGAGAGAGGGAGAGAGAGAGAGAGAGGGAGGGAGAGAGAGAGGGGAGAGAGGGAGGGAGGGAGAGAGAGAGGGAGGAGAGAGAGAGAGAGAGGGATGGAGGGAGAGACAGAGAGAGGGGGGAGAAAGAGATAGAGAGAGAGGGGGGGAGAGAAAGAGAGAGAGAGAGAAAGGGAGAGAGAGACAGACAGACAGACAGAGACACACAGAGACACAGAGAGAGAGACAGACAGAGACAGAGAGACTTGAGGTCGCTGACACCTTCCACGCGCGTGCTGTGACGGCTGTGTAAGATTATGTAACACTGTTCGTTTTGCCTTGAAGTTGGTTTTGTTTTGTTTTGTTTTGTTTTTACACCTTTGTGTGTGTGTGTGTGTGTGTGTGTGTGTGTGTGTGTGTGTGTGTGTGTGTGTGTGTGTGTGTGTGTGTGTGTGTGTGTGGTGTGTGCATCAGCGGTGTGTGTGTGTGTGTGTGTGTGTGTGTGTGTGTGTGTGTGTGTGTGTGTATGTGTGTGTGTGTATGTGTGTGTATGTGTGTGTGTATGTGTATGTATGTGTGTGTGTGTGTGTGCATCACGGTGTGTGTGTGTGTGTGTGTGTGTGTGTGTATCAGCGTGTGTGTGTGTGTGTGCATCAGTGTGTGTGTGTGCATCAGCGTGTGTGCATGCATCTCTATAATATGCGTCTCTCCGTGTATGCACACGCATGCACGCGCGCGCGCGCGCGTGTGTGTGTGTGTGTGTGTGTGCATCTGCATGTGTGCATGCGTTTTTGGTTGCGTCTTCGTGTATGCACGCTCGAGAGTGTGTATGTGTGTGGAGGGAGGGGGGTTACACTGCTGTGTGTGCGTTTTTGCGCACGTGCACGTGTGTGCAAGTGTATTATATAATTATGTTTGATGACTGTTAGGAGGTTAGAGAAGGAGGAAGTGAGTCAGTGCATGACATCATGAGTCATGCTATGGTAACGGTGACTGATGGACAGACCAGACCGACGGAGGGACGGACACTACAGCACAATGCAGCACAGCACAGAACAGTGCGGCACAGTCAGCGAACAACAGTCATCATATCTGTCACACACATTGAGTGAGTGGGGAGATGTGGACTGGAGTCAGCCAGAGAAACAGTTCCCATTAATTTTTCACATGAGGGCAAACGCACTAAAACAACCTTGCACCTATTAGGCCTGATGAAGTTTCCTAAAGTGGTGTACATGTATACATACATACCTGTACGGTGTTTTGCTGCGTGTCTTATGTGTGTGGGGTGGGGGTGGGGGAGGGAGGAGGGTGTTTGTGGGGGGGGGGGGATGTAGGTATGCACATACAGACGCACATGCACTTGTACCTATGCATGCACGCATGCATGCAGGCACCCAGACACAGAAGCGCGCTCTCTGTCTCTCTGTCTCTCTGTGTCTGTCTCTGTCTGTCTCTGTCTCTGTCTCTGTCTCTCTCTCTCTCTCTCTCTCTCTCTCTCTCTCTCTCTCTCTCTCTCTCTCTCTCTCTCTCTCTCTCTCTCTCTCTCTCTCTCAAAAATGTTTTTGACTTCGAGTCCTTGTGTTGTGTTTGGTGCTGTAAGGCTGTGTTGTGCACGTGTGTCTATTTGTGGGTGCGTACGTGCGAGCGTGTGAGCGTTTGCGTTGTATATGTGTGTGTGGTGTAAGAGAGAGAGGGAGATAGATAGACAGACAGACAGATAGACAGACAGACAGACAGACAGACAGACAGACAGACAGATAGATAGATAGACAGAGAGAGACAGAGAGAGAGAGAGAGAGAGAGAGAGAGAGAGAGAGAGAGAGAGAGAGAGAGAGAGGAGAGAGAGAGAGAGAGAGAGAGAGAGACTCGAACTCGAACTCGAACTCGAAATGTTTATTCAGTATAGGCTATGGCCCCTTACTGAAGGGGGTACAATACACCAGTTTCAAAGCCAAACAGTGGCCAGGTGTTCCAAAACTT
>JASPKP010003067.1:17500-20973 GCA_030674155.1 Stramonita haemastoma | reverse complement strand
CATTTAACGGTAAAGGGTGTCTGTAAAAAATGTTTTGTTTGACTTTTTTTTTTGTTCGGCCAATGAAAAAAGGGGAGTGTAGGCCCCCAACGAAAGAGAGCGAAAAAGAAATGAAACAAAAAACAAAAAGAGGGCTCCACGATCTGCTGTTTGAGGCCTTTATAAAAGAAAATATAAATGATAACTAGGTGTGTGTGGGTGGGTTGTGGTGTGTGGGGGTTGTGTGTGTGTGGTGTGTGGGGGTTGTGTGTGTGTGTGGTGTGTGTTAAACTTTTTTGTTTGTCTGCCGTTGGTTAGCGCCTGTTAATGTTTGTGCCTAATGTTGTTTTTTTTTTTTTTTAAGGGAATGTCGTTGAGATAAAAAAAAGCTTTTGAAGTAAAGTATGTTTTTGTGACAGCTTTTTCGTTTCTATACTTTTAAATGCGCGCGTGGTTTTTTTAAATGCATTTTATTAATTTTTTCGAAGATTTTGGAAAAAGCTTTATGGGCTTTTTTACAGCCGTCCCTTGTGTATGCGTTTTGTAAATTTTTATCCATTCCCACTGACACACAATGGCCCTACCTTGAAAAAAAAAGGTGGAAAAGGTTTTTAACTTGTGCGCAAGATGTTTGCGTGCGTTGGCCCAAAGGCATTTTTTGGGCTTGACACGGGGTGGGTTTATATTTCATCGAAGGACTTTTGGGGAGAGTGGAGTCAGCATTGATGGAAACTCCAGGAGAAAAATCCCCGAACAGGAATGAATGGGGTTGTCAAATACGAGCGCAATGTTTGTATAGGCTATTCCGTCCGTTTTGGTGGGGTGTTGTGTGTGTGTGTGTGTGTTGTGGGTGTTGTTGTGGTGGGTGTTGGGTTGTGTGGTGTGTGTGTGTGTGTGTGTTGTTTTGTGTGTGTGTGTGGGTTGTGTTGTGGGGTTTTTGTGTGTCGTTGGTGGGTTTTTAGTGGGTGTGGTGTGTGTACGTGTGTGATTTCTTGCGGTGCGCGCGCGCGCGTTATTGGTGCGTGCACAACGTGGGGTGTGTGTGTGTGGTGTGTGCGTCGCGGCGCGCGCGCGTGGTGCGTTGCGTGCGTGCGTGTGTATTTTATGTAAAATTCCGGGGTTTAAATTCTTTTACATTTCAAGCTTAACAATCTGATGATTTGGGGGGAAAAATTTTTTGAAAATTTTTCTGTAAATGTTAGCTTCCGTAGCAACGTTTTTGTTTTTTTGGAAAAAACGGTTTTTGCCCTTTTAGTCGGGTTGTCAAACTGGCCTCCCTTTTTTTGCTGGGTTTTTTTGTGGTTTGTTTGTTCTGAATTTCTTTTCAAAATGATGTGGGATGGGCTTAAAGAAAGTCAAGTAGTCAGTTGTTTTGTTTTGTATGTTTGTTTTTTTGTTAGTCGTGTAGCTAGTTACCTCGTTAGTTTTAAATTTTTTTAAAGGGGCAGTCTTGGGAGGTGTCATTTAATCAATCAGCTTGTTAGTGGTAAGTTAATGAGTGATATTTTGGTTTAGTTTTTTTGTTTGAATTCTTTTATTTCGAGGATAATGGAATAAACAAACATATGTGGCTTTTTTATATCCAATATCCCTATGCATACAGTTTTGTAAAGTTTGTCGCATTTTCGCACTGGCACACAATGGCCTACACTTCCGAAAGGTGGAACTGGTTTTAACGTGTGCGGAAGATGTTTTGCCTTCGTGCGCACACAGGACATCGGTTTAATATAGTATCAACCGAAAAACTTTAGGGAAAATGGTATGTTTATCAAAAAGACGACCACACGCTAACACACACACAAAACACACACACACACAAACACAAGCGTGTGCACGCATATACACACCCAAGCAAAATGCACACAAAAACGCAAGCGCGCGGACGCTTATGCACGCACATACGCACCCGCAAGACAAAAGGCACAAATCGGGAAGATTAAACAAAGTGCCGGTTTGAATCCCGTCCTATTCGGATTTTTGTGCAGTAACAGAGCCTACGGCTCATATTTTGCAAGGGTGTCTACTTTTTCATTAAAATAGATTCCACTGTGTGAGGGAACCCAACAAAAAGTAACAGTACTACCTCTTAAAATAACAAGATGCACCAGATGCTTGATTTCAATGAGAAGGTCTTTTCTCACTTTAAGATTAGAATTCTTTAAAGCATGTAATACCGATTTGAATCAACACACACAAGTATGTTGAAAATATCTATAGGAAAGTCAAGTACATAGTACAGCGCAAATATTATAGCCGTTAGCTCAGCTGTAAATATGGATGTATTTTTTCCCAGGTTGAAAGATCGCTCTACTTTCAATGATGGAATAATAAAAGCCGCACCTCCCTCATTAGTATCAAGAATGGAACCATCAGTATTATATTTTGAGATGATCAGAATAGGTAGTTTGAATATGCTCTTTTACAAATGCTGTAAGTATATTAATATTGTATTTATTTGTATTAATATTGTATTGTATTTGTAAGTATATTAATATAATTATGTGCATGTGTGTTTTTTGTGTGTGTGTGTGTGTGTGTGTGTGTGTGTGTGTGTGGTTTTTATCTGTGTGTATTTTTATGTGTGTATGTGTGTGCGTGTGTGATGAGGGGGGGGGGGGGGGGGGGGCTGGCCGCTGCGGAAGAAATGTAAAGATCAATAAAATCTCCTGTCTCTATCCAAATTGATCAGATTTGCCGATATGTCTTGAAACCTTGTTTATTTTGACCAATGAAAATTGTTTGTTTTTTGGATAGAAAATCGATGTACTTTAAGGAACAAAATGTTTGTTTTAATTTTTGATTGTTGTTCCCTCCATGCTGATATCTTGTTCTTCTTTCTGTTAGTATTAAGGATAGTTTGGGTGTATTGCGGTTAGATTCTTCTCTGCTGAATTTGTTCGTAATCCTGTATACCCGAAAAGGGGTGAAAGATGTGAATGGCGAAACATGAAATATGTGTGTGTGTGTGTGTGTGTGTGTGTGTGTGTGTGTGTGTGTGTGTGTGTTGTGTGTGTGTGTGTGTGTGTGTTGGGGGGATATGTGGGTGTATGTGGTGTATGTGGGTGTATGTGGGTGTATGTATTCTGTTTGTTTCTGTGTGTATGTGTGTGCGTGGTACTTGCCTGGGTGTATGCACGTTCGCGTGCACGCACGCGCGCGTGTGCGTGTATGTGTGTTTGTGTGTGTGTACGTGTGTATGTGTGTGTGTGTGTGTGTGTGTGTGTGTGTGTGTGTGTGTGTGTGTGAAAACATGGTGCTTGTGCATGTATGCGTGTGTATGTGTGTGAGTAAGTGTATGTGTTAGAGAGAGAGAGAAAGAAAGACATACAGACAGACACGCAGGCAGGCAGGCAGACAGACAGACAGGAAGACAGACAGAGGGGGTCAGAGACGGAGTGACAAATAGAAAAAAGTAAGACAGACATAAAGAGACTGAACACGAAATTGAGAAAAAGAACAAGAGTGAAAACAAAACAAAACAGGATCAATGAAAA
>JASPKP010003067.1:0-2500 GCA_030674155.1 Stramonita haemastoma | reverse complement strand
GGTGACTGTTTTTTTCAGGTTCACCAATGGTGATATTGTGCCTAGGTAACTGTTTTTACCCACCATTAAGGTAGCCACATTCGACTCTGGGAGGATTGTTGTTAACGTCACCAACTTACCCTGTCAGATCTGTAGGGGTAAATTCCTGACGTCATGGAAAACGTCATCAGCACACAACACGTCAGCAGAAGCACTGAAGTCTTCATTTTGTTTTCGTTCTCCAAGCGCTGAAGGGGCAGAAAGGATAACACATTTTATATCCAACAGTAACAAAGTTGAAATCTTTCGTTTCCAGTTTATTGATCGCTAGAAAAACAACAAATGAAGTCACTGCATTCTGGATTAATTTATTCCAGTTGTCGAGGGAATTTGCATGCATTTGGTGTGCATGCGAAACGGTGACCATAAGCAACTGTGCACATTGAAAGAAGGATACAGGCAGTGGAGATGGGATGTTTCGCAAACTTCCCGGTATCATTTAACCTTATAATCTCGGTATCATTATACAACTAACGAGGAAGTAAAACCAGTTAACTTCTCGGTGTCTCATTTAAAGATAAAACAACAAGCCAGGAAGTAAAACCAGTTAACTTCTCGGTGTCTCATTCACAGATCAAACAACTAACGAGGAAACAAAACCCAGAAAACTTCTCGGTGTCTCATTCACAGATCAAACAACTAACGAGGAGGCAAAACCCAGAAAACTTCTCGGTGTCTCATTCAGAGATCAAACAACTAACGAGGAAGCAAAGCCCAGAAAACTTCTCGGTGTCTCACTCACAAATCAAACAACTAACGAGGAAGCCAAACCCAGCACTGAACACACCCTGGGCCATATGCACAACTCCTGACTTCAGTGTTCGGGGTTTGTCCTTCCTCAGCTGGAGCTCCAAGGTTCTCCAGGAGAGACATTTTCCTATGGAACTGTTTTTACCCGCCATTTAGGAAGCCACATTTCATCTTCGGAATGGTGTCTAAACTCAACACCTGTTGGCATGCAGTTTTTTGTTTCGTTAATTTGTGTTCATTTTGTCATCCGTTTCTAGTCGTACAAAATGGCGAAACAGGTTTTTTAACAAGTGCGCAAGCTGCTCTGTGTGCGTTGGCACACGGGGCTTTGGTTTATAGTCTGATCCCAGGGACTTTGGGGGTGTGGAGTTGACACTGATGTTAACTTCAGGGTAAAGTTCCCTAAACCGTGCGCCTCTGAGGATCCCGAACAGTCTGATCAGAAGCACAAGGCTCTAGCCCCTATGGTACTCCCCCCCAAGTGGTATTGTTTCAAACCACATAGAAAGAGAGGAAATAAGAAGGGGAGGGAAGGGCGTGTGGATTGGGAGAGGGAACAGACTGAAAATACACAGTGAAAAAGACTTGGCTTTGATGCAAGATTCATCTGTGTTGTCCCTCTTTTTTCTGCTTTTTGCGTTCTTTTTACGAAAAGAAAGGAATAAAACTGAAAGTAATTTTTGTGTTGTTTTCCCTTACATTCAAATGGACCTTTGTTTACGCAAAGTGTATGAACGTACGTTAGACTTCATCTTAGTTTGATAGTTTAATTTCTTAGGTGCACAAAACCTTGTAAAAAAGAACGCCTTTTCCCTAATCCTCCTCTAACGAAAAGAAAATAAGAACTGTAAAATCATGGTTACAAAGAAAAGCAGCATTCTGTATGTTTAAAAAAATATAAAAAAAAACCAGCATAATGATATCAAAATAGTTGGATGTATATAACAGTCTAAAGAATAATTCAACTCTAGCTTTATCTACTGGTTGTCCTAATCCACTCAACATTCTGTTCCTTCTCCAATAAACCAACATTGCAGAAAGACCAATACTCCATTTTCAAAACAACAACAACAACCAGGAGTACTCACCAGTAACTACAAGGTATCTGTCCAGAATGAAAGGAAACAATCTTTTCAATCCTATATATGTGGACTCACTCCTTGCTCATCAATCACCCTTTTGGAGGCAATATTACACCTCTCTTTATCTTTTATCAGCAGACCGAGAACAAACCGTGGCAGCCTTTTACACCTTGACATTGAGAGATTGACAGGGGACACCAATCAGAATGCAATAATCCGGGTCGAACTTCCGTTTCTATGAAAAGTGAGGTGGGGTACGTCATGCATCCTTTCAGTATCTATGTTTCTGATCATTTATTATTCACGTTTTTGTTCATTAATTCTTAATGAATTTTTAAATTTATTTATCTATCTGTCCATCACGGAATCAGAACACGAAGGTCCGGGTCTGACTTTTCGTTTCTGTTTACATGTGACTTTTTTGTTTTTGTGATTCTCGGCGAAGTTTTGAATGGTGGGCAAAAACAGTGCATACATGGGCAACATCTGGCTGCAAGTAAAAAAAAAAAAAAAGGTTTGCATTTGTATGCCACTGTATGTTGCGGCAGATTTCTCGGTGCGAAATTCGGGATGCTCTACCCAAGGAAAGGCGTTGCCAAAAAGAACAGCGCCAACCAATTTTAAATTTT
>JASPKP010003066.1:5000-20973 GCA_030674155.1 Stramonita haemastoma | reverse complement strand
TTTTTGAATGAAGGGACAAAGGGGACAACGAAAAAAATTTAAAGAATGAATTATCGCGGGAAAAGAATGGCATACATCATGGCGTTTTTCAATCCACCCTGAAATAAAGGGGAAAACAAAAATTTAAAAAAAAAAAATAAACAACAAAAACAACAAAAACACCTTCAAAATATAAAGAATCGATGTTGCAAAAGAGAGAGAGGAGAGAGAGAGAAAAAGAAGAGAGAAAAAGAGGGGAGGAGAAAGAGAGAGAGACAGACAACAGACAGACAGACAGACAGACAGACAGACAGGCAGGAGCAGGCAGGAGAAGAACGAGACACCTGACAGACCCCATAATTTTAACTAAAATTATTTTCAAGAATGGTGTTTGCTTTTGCCTGTGTGGTAAAAGCGGGGTGCCCCCCCCAGTCGTGTAACGAAAATTTTGCGTGGGGCAGCGGGCGCGCGTGTTTTAAAAGAATGGTGTGGGGAAAGGGGGGTTTCGAGTGAGGTGGGTGGTGAATAAGCTCCCCCTTTTTCACTTTAGCATACTGGGGAAATGTTTTTGGGGGGTCAGAAGGGGGTTCAAGGTTTTTTAAAGTGTGGTTATTTTTCTCCCTTAATTAGCGGGGAGGGGGGTCTGCGTACTTTCCTTCCGTTTTCTTCTTCGGATTTTATTTCTTGTTTTTTTTGCATTTTTATTATGGCAATGGACCACCAAGTGGGGGTTATTTTTCCATCTCATCATCATCACTGTCATTGTGTTGTCTCATCAGATTTTACCATTTTGGTTGGTATCATCACATAGTGGGGGGGTGTCGCCCCCGTCATCGCACCAAAAACCCCATCCCATCACCATCTCTCAATGTTTTTTTACGTCATCATCATCGTCTAATTGCTTTCATTATTGTCATCATCGTCGCCTGACCTTTAAAACAAAGGGGGGAAAAAAGAAAGGGATAGATCGCTGGATACCCCAAAAAAAGAACCAAAAACTTAAGTAGGGCTTGCTCTCTAAAAAAAAAAAAACCGGGGACAAAAAAACCTGGGATTGGACGCCACAACCCTCAAAGGCTCTACACGTGCGGGGATGCACAATCAGACCAATGTTTGAATATGGCATGATGGGGGTGAGGCATTTTTTTTTGCCCCAATCCAGCTTTGATTAGGTTGCAAGGAGAAATCAGGAAACCTGCCTCATCTTAGGGGGCCATGAAATCAAACCAGTTTAATATAATAATATATATAATATATAATATATAGAGAGAGGAGAGAGAGAAGGGGGAAAGAAAGGGGGAGAGGGAAGGGGAGAGAGAGAGAGACAGACGACAGACGACAGACAGACAGCAACAGACAGACAGACAGGGGGACAGACAGAAAGTGGACATTTGTTTTTTATCCCATCGCGCACAATACCTTGGGTGGGCATGGGAAAAAAGCAAAGAATTTTTGGCCCTTTAAAAAAAGGCTGCTAATTCTAACAAAATTTCACCTAAGGCAAATTTATAATATATTATATTAAAATTTATATTATATAATATTTTATATATATATTAAATTAAAAGAAAAACCCCGCATACGCCCCCCCCCCGGCACTGATTTAGGGGAAAATTGGGGGGGGGGGGTTTGTAGGGAAAAACCCCCCTGCACAAAAAAAATTTTTTGTTTCATCCGTGTAATTGGTGAATACAAACCCCCAAAGAGTAAGTAGGTCGTGTAAGTAGAAGTGAAGGAAAAAAGAAAAAAGGGACTTTGAGGCAAAGAAGGGGGCCCAAAAGTTGCAACGCTTTCCCTTTTTGGTCCTTTTTTCCCCCCGACCGCCTTCGATCTTTTACGTCCCAATAATGCAGCCCACCTTGGTCGAAAATTTTTAAATCTAACTGCGGTCCTTTTTGAAGTTTCCGTTTTTGTTTGTCTTTTTTCCGAATGCTGTTGAAGTCTATCCTGTTTTCGCTCCTTTTCCCGACCTCTTCCTATCCACAGAAAATTAGGGGCACACTCCGAAAAACTTCCCACCCTGTTCGTTATCCAGATATGGAGGGCTCCAATTTGAAAGATGCTGTGTAAGACGTCCCTTCAGCATTTTGAAAAAATGGCACAGAGATTCAAGAACCCAACTTCCGGCCATTAGGAAGCCTCGTCAAAGGACTTTTAACAGCCCTGCACAAATCCTAGTGAAAGTGAGCTAGCCTCTTTTGAAAAAGCAGGGTGGGCGTTTGCTAGGTATTTTACCCCTGTGCAAAATTTTTTGCCCAAAGTGGGGGGGTGGGCGTTGCAGTGGTGGGCTTATGGTAGGGATTTTACGGTATATAAAAAAATATATTATTATATATATAAAAAATTATATATATTAAATATTATATCAAGGAAGAGATTTGAACCACCATCCTGGAAACAAAAAATAGCACAATTCGCAGGGTGTTTGATTTAGAAACACGTTGCTGCCACAGGGCCTGTCGCATGGGATAATCTACTTATCACCCCATCACACACACAAAACACAGACACTTATATTTCTGTTTCGTATATCGTATTTCATTTTTTTTTATATTCTCTTTGTTGTATCACGTTACTCACTTCCGGCCAGCAAACATCTCTCTCTCTCTGGTCAAGGGGGACGGTAGCCTAGTGGTCCAAACATTGTGCTGGCAATGTGCGACCCAGGTTTGAGTCGGGGAAGTTTTTTTCCCTCCTGGAGTTAACATCTTGCTGACTCCACCCCCCCCAAAAAGCCCTTCGGATGGACTTTAAACCGAGGCCCCGTGTGGAACGCATGCAGAACATCTTGCGCACACTTTAAATCCTGTTCCGCTTTTCGTAAGAGTAGGCCATCAGTGCCGGGGGAAAGATGACATTTAAAAAACTGCATAACACACGGGGGACTGGATGTAAAAAACACAAGAGTGCTTATTCCATTACCTCGATATAAAAGAAAAATAATAATCAATCATCCCCCCTCTCTCCTCTCTCTCCTCTCTCCCTTCCCCTTCTCCTCTCTCTCCATTGCATAAGATTCAACACATTTCAAGATATATATTTGTCTTTTATTGTCATCAGAATTTCACAATTTATACCATCCAAAATTTTTTTTTTTCTTGGTCGCATTATCGTAAACTTTTTTAAAACATTAAATCTCTCTCTCTCTCTTTTCCCCTCCCTTTCCCCTTCCTCTCTCTCTTCTCTCTCCTTTTTATCCTCCCCTTCTTCTCTCTCTCTCTTCCTTTCACCTTCAAATATGTTTTGTTCCAACAATTCAGTAGTACCAAGGAACCAACATGAAGGGTACCTGCAAAATAACAGCCCTGCATCATGCTGGGTACCCACCTTGTTTTCAGTGGTCCAGCTGTAATCCAGATCATGCAGAACTCCCCCTACCAATCCCTAGTCAGTTTAAGTCATTTCCATTCCATAAGTTTACAGCCCACACTGCAAAGCCATATCAAGGCTGTCATTGTCAAACTTCTTTTTCAGTGGCTTCAGTAACTTTGAAACTTCATAAAAAAAAAGGAGTAAATAAATTACCCCCCCCCCCCCCCCCCCCCCCCCCCCCAAACAAACAAAAAATTCCTTGCAAATTCGATTTCAAAAAACCCTCCTAATACCTTCAAATGCTAAACCGTCCCTCTGAAAAAAGCAAACCCAAAAAGGACACAAAAACCTAAATTATTTCATTCTTTAAAGGGTAATAAATGGGGTGTTTGAGGACGCCAGCCATTCAGCTAAATTTATTATCCCAAATTACAAAAATACATACAAAAAAAAAAACATGTTCAAGTACAAAAATGAAATAAAAAAGTGCCACACAGGAAATCCACTGCAGAATGGCATCCTGTGCCTCCCATGCTAAGTATCACTATCTGGTACCAGAAAAAAGACCAAAAAAAAACCCAGGCAAAATGTCTATAATGAAAACAGAACACTGTTTGAAAGATTTGTTTAAAAAAAGGCAGGACAGTTGACAGGGGAGAAAAATAAGCAAGAGAGATGATAGAAAGGTAAGGAGAAAGACAGAAACAAAGAGTGAGATGGAAAAAACGAAAGTTTCTTGCACAGAATTTCCAGAAAGGTGGGGCTTTTTTACACGAAAAGATCCCCAGCAAGGGGGAAAGTCAAGTCAAAAACACTGTAATCATCCCATAAAGGGCAATTACAATATGTCTCAAAGAGACAATATTAAGTAGTTCAGACCCCCGACAAAGTGAGAAAGTCACTCTGGTGCAACGACGGTCACCACCTTATCCATCCATCCTCCAAAAAATTTTCCAGACTCCAAAGTACCACAGCAGAGGGCGGGAAAAGTAGTGGTTTTGATACCTGCACTCGTGATCTGATGGCCTGAGACTGAGCCCCAAAGGTGGGCACCTTTTTTTTAGGGAATTTTTCCCTGGAGTTGCATCAGTACTGACTCCACTCCCCAAAAAAATCCTTTGAATGAGACTGTAAACCAAGGTGCCATGTGCACACATAAGGTGATAATCTTGTGCATGTTTTTAAAAACCCTGTTCTGCCTTTCAGAAGAATAGGGTACTTTGTGCAAAGTAGGAACTGATGACAAAATGATGAAAACAACACCACACACATGCCTCCCCCCTCGCCCCCCCCCCCCCCCCCCCCCCCCCCACCAAGCCCAGAGAATGCAAGGAAATATAGAACAAACCAAATTGAACATCAAAATGAGACCCAGAAAAAACCAGTGCAATTCAATCAAAGACAACTGATTTTACTGCATAATGATAAGTAGCTTTAAAAATAATGACGATGATATTAACTGCTTTGAAATAACTGGAATCAGAAGGGTTGTTTTCAAAGCTTCCTATCAAAACATGCCCCTGTATTAACCAGTATTTCAGTGAGTTCTCCCATCCTACCCTCAAACCCATTTTCTGACTGGTAAGTCATTCTGCAAAACTTCCTCTTGTCCATCAGATCATGCTGGGTGGGGTTTTTTTTTCATGTTTTTGTCAGCTTCAGAACTTTACGATAAATTCCTGAAACAAATGCAAACTGATATTAGTTTCAAACTGTTGACACTGGTCTCACACAGATCTCTACAAAACTGACGGCAAGTTCCATAACACAACTGTCAAAATAACAGAACATGAAAAACCTTCTTACAGAAAGTGGAGGTGGGATAGCCTAGTGGTCAGGACATTGCGCTTGCAATTTGACAAGCCAGATTCGATTCCCGTTCGAGGTGATTTTTCCCCACTGGCACACAATGGTCTACTCTAACAAAAAGCGGAACAGGATTTAGTGTGTGCGCAAGATGTTCTGCATTTGCACATGGGGCCTCAGTTTATAGTCTCATCCGAAGGACTTTTGGGGAGAGTGGAGTCAGCATTGATGTTAACTTCAGGGGAAAAATCCTCTCGAATGGGAATGGAACCCGAGACTTCAAACTTTGTCTGTGGATGTGTGTGTGTGTGTGTGTGTGCGTATGTGCGTGTGCGTGTATGAGTGTGTGCGTGCATGTGTGCATGCATGTGTGTGTGTGTGCATGCATGCATATCTCTGCATGTGAGAGTTTGTGGATATGTACCTGTGTGTGTATGTGTATGCGGGCGCAAGCGCACGAGCGTGCGTGTGTGTGTGTGTGTGCATGTGCATGCATGTGTGTGTGCATGTGTATATGTGTGTGTATGTGCAGGGGGTGGGGGGCGGTTCTGATAAATTAATTAAGACATTTTACAAGAAAACGTATGTAGACTAACAAACACTGACAGACTCGAGGCCACACACTGATGCAGAAGCTACGGACACTGACAATGATGATGACATACTACCTGCATCTTTTTTTTCTTTTTTTTGTTGTTGATATACCTTCATTTACTTCCTTGAGAAGCTACTGACACTAACAACGATGATGATGACATACCTGCATCTTTTTTTCTTTTTACATACCTTCATTTACTTCCTGGACAGTGTCCACCGTAAACTGAGGACCAGCTTTCTTCAGGTATTCCACAAAGGTGAAGATACTGCCGCCCACTCCAATGTAAATGCTCTTCGCTGCCAACAACCTGGTGACTGTTAAGAAGTGACCAAGGTGTGAACAGAATTCAGAAAACAGAACAAACAAGTAAGCAAAAAAAAGAAATAGTATATGACATTACCAGCTTCAGAAATGTTTGGAAGGAAGTATACAAAATTTTGGTGTGAACAGATTTGGCAAGATATAGGTCTTTTGTTCATATCTATAGTTGTAATCTTATTATCTAACACAAATTTTTGGTTATTGTTGTAAGAGTTTTGTTTTCATTTCAAATGCATGGCCCAGGCTAAAACCTGTGTCAGATATTGATGTCAGCTAATTGTCAAGGCCTACACTTAAAATGTTATGTTGCAAAATATTGCGTTGATATTGCCTTCAGCCATGACAAGCTCTTAACGTAACAACCTGCAATCTGCTTTAAAGGAGAAAAAAATCCTCTGAAGTCTGAGTATGGCTGCCTGTATGACGAGGTACTTGAAAACAATGTTCTGACCACTAGGCTACCACCCACTACTAGGTTACAGTAGCATACAAAGTGCTTTGATTTGTTTTTGCAAGACATAGTGTATGTCTGTATGAATGTACAGTCACTTTTGACAGTTGGTCACAGACTGTGCCACATAAAGAAAGGTCAATGATGTTATCTGGGGATAAGTTCAAATCAAGATCAGACAGAATGCAATCTTGCCACATAATGCATGTGCTTGCACACGTGCAAACACAGACAGACAGACAGACAGAAACACACAACACACACACACACATGCACACGCACATGCACACACACACACACACACACACACACACACACACAACACACACACCACACTACACACACACATACACACACACATATACACTCACACTCACACACACACATACACACACACACATACACACACACACACACACAAAACACACACACACACACACACACACACACACACACACACACACACACACACACACACACACACACACAAAACACAACCTAGAAATCAAAACCCCAAAGGATACACAGCCCCTCCCTTGGCCAGAAGCGATGAAAACACCTTCAGGAGTTTGGAATAGGAACGGACATTGTAGATGGTTTCTGATGTCAGGATCAGGTCATACCTGTAGACAACACACAGTTGACACAAAAAACACACAGGTGACGACAACAGAAATAACCATTCAGGTGGTGTCTTACCTGACACACCTGATAAAAACATACAGCCGCAATATTGGTCCAGCACAGTCTTGTGGTCTTCTCACCAACAACTCTCTACATTACAACATCTTTTATTAACACTATCCCTACAATACTGCAAGGCACTGTTCAAAGAGGAAGAAAAAGAGGCAGACCAAAGAAGAGATGGGAGGACAACATCAGCGAATGGACAGGCCTAGAACTCAACAAAAACCCTGAGAAAGGCAGAACAGAGAGAGGAATGGAGGGAACTGGTTGTTAAGTCTTCATGGGTGCCCCCACAGTCACCAGACTGAGGGATAGATAGATAGATAGACCCCTACGTAAAGGGAAGGAACCCCTCTTTCCCTGTACAAGTGCACTGTGTGCATTTGTATGCTTCTGTAAGCCAGCAGAGGGTGATATAAAGGGATGGGTTGGTAGCTAGTTGGTTATAGTGGGTTACCTGTATGGAAAAGGTTAAACCAATAAGAGGCATATAGGAAAAAAGGGAAAAAAAAAGAAGATATTTCAGATAAATTCACCAGCTGTAAATGGGTTACCTGTCCTCTTTAGGGTCAGGGAAGGTAAAACAGCGAGGGAGAGGAGCTGGGCGCCACCCTCAATATGCTGGCCCCTAGAGAAGCCGAGGTCTTCGACACCTCGCTTCCCTACGACCACATAGATTATGGGACACCTTTACCCTTTACCTTTTATAGGCAAGTGTGGTATAACCACGAGATAAAAAAATTCCAACCCCCCCAAAAAAACAACAAAAAATAAACCAAAAAAACCCCCATGAGATAATCAATTGCTCCCAACTTGGCTAGAATACTGTGGGAGAGGGGAAGGATTTTTTTTTTTTAATGTAGTACTGAATAATCACAAGGAATGAGATGACAACAGTAATAGCATGCACAAATGAGCCACAGAGTAGGGACCACTTCATACTTAATGGTGCTGTCTGTCATTGTGTCAGAATGGCTCAGGCAAAAAGCTGTGTCAGTTATTGATGTCAGCTAATTGCCAGGGCCTACACTTAAATGTTATGTAGTAAAATGTTGCAATGAGATTGCCTTCAGGCATGACAAGTTCTTAAAACAACAACCTGCACTCTCCTTTAAAAGAGAAAAAAATCCTCAGAATAAGTCAGAATATGGCTGCGTATATGGCGAGGTACTTAACTTGAAAACAAGTCATACATGCAAACTTATTCAGTGTGCAATTTCAATCTCACAATGATTCCCAGGTGGGATGAGTGAGTCAGAGTGCACATTCTGGGTGATCCCTAGAGTGTTAAGCTGGGGAATGCACAACAACCATGTCAGTATTACTGAAAGGACAGTGATTTTTCTTGGTTTTGTTTTGCATTTGTCCCTCTGCTAGAGCTCTGAAGTTCACCAATGGTGAGATCTTTGCCTGTGACCATTTGCCCACAATGTAAGAAGCTGCATTCCAACTTCAGGGTAGATGTCTAATCACAACATTAGTGTGCATGCATTTGTTTTTTTAATTCTGTTATTCATTCCTACACGTATGCAAGTCAAGATTGTGCACAAGATGTTCTGAGCATGTTTATACCTGGTACACTGTTCAGAGCGCTCGCTTTCCCCCAGCCAATGTTAAGCAGCGTCGAGTGTGGCTACCAAAGGGATGGGTGGCTGTTTGCATGCCTTGGCTTCAGTACAGTCCCCCCAGTTCACCCAGCTGTAAATGGGTACTTGCACTCTTTAGGGTCAGGGAATGTAAAGCAGCGAGGGAGAGGAGATGGGTGTCGCCCTCAACATGCTGGCCCCTAGAGAAGCTGAGGTCTCTGATGCCTCGTTCCCCTATGACCACAAAAGTTATGGGACACCTTTACCTTTTTTTTTTTTTCTCACCTTTTTACATTTATAGTCTAATTCGAAAAATTTTAGGGAAGTGAAGTGGCATCTCAGTGATGGCTCAAACCCACACCATCAGATCACGAAGTCAATGCTCTAACCAGCAGGCTCTGTGTCACTGGTATATCAAAAAGAACAGGCGTGATAATGATACTGATAAACAGTAGTAGTAAGTCTGTAAGTAATTTTTTTTTACCTGTAGTTTTGCTCCTCAGCAAACGAAGCAAAACGGGACCAGTCACCAGAAAAAAATTTGCAGGAGTCAGGATTCAAACCATTCAAATCCACGTTCCTCATGGTGTAGGTTTCAAGGACTTCTTGGTTCTGCACACAGGATCATGACGATGGGAAAGAGTGGCAAAACAAACAACGCAACATTAATGAATATATGCTTACTGCACAGAATCCCACCAAACATGCTGGCCCAATCTTGACAGCTCCATAGCTATACATTACATGATCTGCTGACCCAGGTTTGATTCTTGTTCAAGAGGGTTTTTCCTCTGGAGTGAACATCAGTGCAGACTCCACCCCCACCCCCCCTAAAAGTCCTTCAGATGAGACTATAAACCGAGGTCCCATGTGCAAACACACGCAGAACATCTTGCGCACATGTTAAATCCTGTTCCGCTTTTTGAAAGAGTAGGCCATTGTGTGGCAGTGGGAACAGATGACAAAATTGACAAAACCACATACACACAGGGATTTGATGTAAAAAATATATATTAAAAAAAGCACATGACCACTTATTCCATTATCGTCGAAATAAAGAATTTTTTTTTAAATGAAATAAATACTGATAGAATTTTCCTTGTACACTGCTGACTCTAGAGTAGGAACAGCACTAGCTAAGCTTATATTAGTCAAGTGTGGGTGAGACTGGGATAAAAGGTATAGTAGTAACAGCACAAATACATATTTTTTAAAAATGCCCCCCCACCCCCACCACCCCAAGAATACATTTAAAAAATGAAAAATAAAAAGCCTGTGCTTCTTCCTCTTCTTCATCGTCCTCCAACATTAAGACAACAACTATTGTTGTCTGTCATATCAGGAAAAAAAATGAGTTGTGTTGCCATTAAGCGCCTGACAAGTCAGGTCCAGCATTTTCAGCTTCGGCATGCAAGAGAATTGTAATCTTTTCCAAGTCTTTGAGGGGAAAAAAAAGCAGGAGAATGGACCAAGAACACACACAAACAAACAACAAAAATAGACAAGAAGGATGTAACAGGAAGAAAAAAGAACAAGGTAGAAACAAAGAGAGGGATAGAAAAGAGGGAATTCCAGAGAGGGATAGAAAAGAGGGAATTCCAGAGAGGGATAGAAAAGAGGGAATTCCCAGCACAGAATTTCCAGAAGGTGAGGATGCTATTTATACTGACAGCTCTTCTGCCCCCCCCCCCAAAGTGAAAAAACCACATTAAAACAAACAAAACCAAAAAAACATGCTATAACAAACAAAAAAGACAAAAAAGGCACTGACAAAATCCTGGAAGTGGACAGATTTGGCATTCATCCTCAGGGCCAGCATCCCCGGCAGTCCTGCCCCACAGCCCAGGTCCAGAACCCGACTGCCCTCCACATCCTCCCCCTGTCCACCAGGTATCGACACAGGTCTCCACAACACTCCCACACCTTCAGCCCACCTGCACACACAGCAACCCACCCACCTGTAACTGCCCTTTTCAAAAGAAATTTTTTTGTTCCTTTTATTTCGAAGATAATGGAATAAGCACTCGTGTGCTATTTTACATCCAGTCCCCATGTGTATGCAGTACTGTAAATTTTTGTCAACCATTCCCACCGGCACACAATGGCCTACTCTTCCAAAAAGCGGAATGGGTTTTAATGTATGCGCAAGATGTTCCATGTGCGGTTGCACATAGAACCTTGGTTTATAGTGTTATCCGAAGGACTTTTGGGAGAGTGGAGTCGGCACTGATCTTACCTCCAGAGGAAAAGTGCTGTTGAACAAGATTTTAACCCGGGTCAGCAGATCACAAGCACATCACTGACCACCAGGCTATCCTGTCCCTTCATGGGATGATTAAAGTGTTTTTGACTTGACCTGACCTGACTTGACTTGTCAACAAGGATTCTCTGAAGTCAGAAATCAGCTACCTAAATGATGGGAGGAAAAACCCAGTCACATACACATAAATCTCACCATCAGTGAACCTCAGAACTCCAGCCAAGAAACAACAAACAAAAAAACCCACAACTTACAAGGATATCAGATAACAACGTAAGAAGGAAGCTGGCAGGATGGTAAAAGACATTCACCTGCCTAATAAATAAACCATGAGGTTCTGGCTTCAATTCAATTCCTAGCCTTGCCCCTTCTTCCCAGTTTGTTATGTCTAGACAACTCCTTCACCTTTTCTCAATGGGTGACCCGCCATTGGGCAACCCAACTAACTACAAACCCTTCCCTATCTAGCACCCACTACTGGATTACAGAATCTTGAATACAAATATGTACAGGTGTATGTGTACAGGGAAAGAAGGGTTCTCTCCCCTAACATAGGGATAGTGTTAAAAACCTTCTTCAACATCAATGAAGAGAATTTCTCTTCTTTTTTTATCATTCCTTGGCTACAATTCTGAGGTTCACCACCGGTGAGAATTTTTGCGGATGCGATCATTTTTTTACCCACCATTAAGGTAGCCACATTCCGACTTCGGGGACTGGTGAAGAGAAACAAAATCTGTCAGGAGACGGGATCATGTCCATACCTTCATACTCCCCAGCGATGAGGTCGGTTTTGCCAGATATGGCCGTCACCACAATGTTGTCCTCTGCTTTCTGCTGCAAAACACTCTTTTCCACTGCCGCTGATGTCAAAATTGCAAACGTGTAACTGCCAAAAGTGTGCTGTGTTGTTGTCTTCGACACAGTCTGCTGCACACATATCAAACAACACACAATATAATAAAAACTAGAGTGCGGGTTAATTCTATCGACTAAAAGAGACATTCCCCAGAGTCTGGAATGTGGCTACCTAAATGGCGGGTAAAAACGGTTGCACACGTAAAAAATTTCACCAGTGGTAAGATTCGATCTGTCCAGCCAAAGAATGAGTTAAACAAAAAAAAAAAAAAAAAAATGTTAACATATACCAGGGATTGAAAATACCCAAACAGGTGGGTAACCACACCACAATGTGACAATACATATAACTAATAAAGCTATAAAAAAAAAAAGGTAAACGGTAAAGGTGTCCCATATCCTATGTGGTTTTAGGGGAGCAAGACATCAAAGACCTCAGCTTCTTGAGGGGCCAGCATAGTGAGGGCGGCACCCATCTCCTCTCCTTCGCTGCTTTACCTTCCCTGACCCTAAGGAGGGCAGGTACCCATTTACAGCTGGGTGAACAGGGGGACTGTACTGAAGTCAAGGCACACAAATGGTCACCTACCCAGTTGGTAACCACGCTCGATGATGCTTTCCTAGCTTGGGGTAAGTGAGTGCTCTGACCACTGAGGTATTCTGTATTTATTGCTAGTGGTTATTCGGTTTAAGGATCTTCAGAACAGTGTTATATTTCAAGACTCTGCCACAATCCATTAAGATTAAGAAACACAAAGCCTGACACCACAAGCACTGCAAAAGATAAAGCAGTGCAAGAACCTTCTGGTAAATTAAGAGTAGGGATTTTCATGATCTCCCAGGTCACTTTCAAGTGCAGACCTGCCAGTGCCTGAATTCCTTTATATATATATATATATATATATATATATATATATATATATATATATATATATATATTATATATATATATACACACATGCAGATGATCAAATATATATGCATGTCAAAGATCCCATAACACATGTCAGCTTTTGGCATGTTACAGAAACATGAACATACCCAACATACATCCCCTAAGTCACAAGGTGGCTACCTTCATGGTGGGCAAAAACAGAACTTTGCAAACGCAAATTCTCACCATCAGTAAACCTTGGTGTGCACACCAACCTAGGAACTAAAAAATTGTTTTTCCTAATCAACAAATGGAGGGTAATCCAAGCATAAATGCAACTTCTTACATAGTATGAAGCATCAGCATACCTGAAGTAGCATAGTCTGTGAGTAGTGACGTCAGCTTGAAACATGTAACAGAAAGTGATGCCCAGTCAATACTCACCTGTCCAGCAGGTGACTCAGCAGGTATCCATGGTACTTCTCTCGCTTCTGGGCCGCTTTCAGGCTCTTCTTGAAAGTCTTCTTCTTGGATTTCCTCTGCAGGTTAATGACAACAAAATGTTAAAAATTAGTACACACACACACACACACACACACACACACACACACACACACACACACGCATGCATGCATGCATGGACTCATGCACGCATGCACACACACAAAGTGGCTGACACTTATAATCTCCCTACATCTGACAGTGATTTCCAGCCAGAACTTCGCAGAAGCTAAAAAAACAACACAAAAACAACACCAATAACGATGTACTGTCTTTCCCATTCCAATTTACAAATCTGCCTACACATGGGGATTGGATGTAAAAAAAAAAAAAATCACAAGAAGGCTTATCCCTTTTTTCTTCAAAATAAAAGAATAAAATAAAAAAAATAAAAAAAATAAATTAAAATGATGTGCTGCATGAACACAGACCAGTCACCTGCTTTGTAATAAACATGGTTGGATGAGCACAGGTCTATAAGTTACAACTTTTTTTAAGAGTAAGCATACACATGGATGATTATTAACACATGGATGAATATTAAGCATTTTGACTTTTTGTATGGAGCAAACATTCTGCCCAATTTTACTGTAAACATTTCACATTAATACTGGTAACATAAATGCAGCCCTGTTGCAATTTCATTGCAGACAAACATGGGGCTCTTGGTATTCATACTTGCTGGTGAATCAAATCTATTAATAGGAGGCAATTCCTTTGAGTGTGTGTGTGTGTGTGTGTGTGTTGTGTGTGTGTGTGTGTGTGTGTGTGTGTTGTGTGTATGTTGCATAAGTTTGTCATGTGTGGTGTGTGTGTGTGTGTGTGTGTGTGTGTGTGTGTTGCATGGCATGTTTTCATTCCCCAACTATCTGGAGGGAGTCAACTTGTTTCTATATCAATTGCATATACTATCTGGTTGAAATATCATGAGTGCTATCCCACGACAGATTTCATGTTATACATAACCAGTTGGTAAAAAAAAAAAAAAAAAAAAAAAAAAAAATGTTCACTGTGTGAAATGTTATGACTGAGGCCTATGGTCTGCTGTCATCATGCCAAGTTCATCATACCCTTTCTGTCATTTTCGTCGTCTGATACTGTGAAATTGAACTTGAAATCCGACATTCTTTCCCAATGATACTCAACAACACCAAAAATTCGATGTCAAATGCCTTATTCCCGTGAGATATGATTAAGAAAGAAACTTCAGCAGCGTAGCATCCTGAAAATGATCCACATGGGTCTGTCTGCTTGTTTCGATTCTCAAATGGAACAACTTGTCCCATCCGTCTAGGCAAGCCTATACACACGGGAGATGTGGCCTTATTCGTGACTATCTGACTTTGCTGGAAGCCTTTTTCACTTGGCGAACATTTGAAGAGACTAATGGGCTGTTTCAAAGTTCAGTATGTGACAATGTCTACATCTTTGGTGTCCAAAGAAAAAAAGCACTACTGAAATAAAGAAAATAAAGTTTATGTTGCTTAGCTTTCATATTTGTTCTCTGTGGATAAGGAAAAAATTATGGATGTTGTTGCCCAAGTGGCATTGACTACGTGAAAATAAGACGGAAGGGGGGGGGGGGGGGGGGGGGGATACAGAGAAATCTCACAAAGATTGTGTTTGATTATGAAAAGGAAGATAGTTTGAATTGTTCACAATCGCTTAATACACCAGGCATCAATCTTTTGCTGTTTCTAAATGCTTTGTTCGTGAATTTTTCATTATTATTATTATTATTGTTATTGTTGTTGTTATTATTGTTATTGTTGTTGTTGTTATTATTATTATTATTATTATTATTATTATTATTATTATTATTATTATTATTATTATGCCTATTATTATTATGCCTATTATTATTATTATGCCTATTATTATTATGCCTAGTAGTAGTAGTAGTAGTAGTAGTAGTAGTAGTATTCGTCTGGTAGACCCGTAACCACAATATACATGCGTTGGGTCACAAGCGTAGCACCGATAGAGTCAATGTTGTTGTTGAAATTATATCAGTGTCCCAGTGGAAGTATTTAGGGACTGTTGTAGGCAGAAGCCAGAAAGTCAGAAGATCTCCCACTTCGGCGCCTCGGGCCACCCCAAAACTAGAACAATTTTGTTGAAGCAACAAGAGAGAACGGCCTGCGCAAGGCACCGCAGTGCTGCACGAGCCGAAGCTCCTACATAATGATAGTCAATTTTTGTTCAACCCTTTAAAATCTATTCAAATGACTACACCCCAGGACTGGACTCTTAGAGATCCATCAACTGATTTATAGAAGGGTGGGTGTGTTTTAAACACTGTTTCTATCATGAGATGAAATTTCTAAAGGTCTATCCCTTTTTCATAATAGAATGAAACACCACTACAAACCGTGGATAGAAGCCTACCTGTAGTAATGTGCCATGCACTCTATTATTTATCATTATTATTATTATTATTATTATTATTATTATTATTATTATTATTATTATTATTATTATTTTACATTGCTCTTGACAGCTGATCGAAGATGATTCTACCAGGTTAAATGAACACAAGATGGCTAAATTGAGAAGAAGAAAAAAGGTTGCTGCAGCCTATTTCACTCTCTGTAAAATTCCCACTGCCAGTCAAAGGGCATGAGGCTGAGCCTTCTGGCTGATCTCTGCCAGTGCTAAATTTAGCAACAGCCGCCATTGTTAATGAACAAGAATAACAAAACAAAAGGTAGGAACCAGCCAAGTAGACTTTGAGCTTTGA
>JASPKP010003065.1:0-20983 GCA_030674155.1 Stramonita haemastoma | reverse complement strand
ACAATCAATACCCCCATCTGATTCGAACAGCCAAAAGGGATAAAATCCCCCTTTGTTTTTCCCTGAAACATCAGAAAACTTCACCGGGTTACCCCCCACAAGGTAAATTTATCATCCCCTGTACTTTCCGGAAAAATCCAATCATCACCTGAACTCTGTGCAGTACAATCCCCTTTGTATCTGTACTTTCCAGATACATCCCGGGTTACAGTCAAGTTTACATCACCGGGTACGTCAGATACATCACCTGCCCCTTTTGAACGGGATCCCTCCCCTGAAACTTTTGTCCCGTCAGGTACATCACCGAAACCCTGTACACCCAAAAACCCCACCCCTGACTGCTCTCCTGTAAACGGACCTTGGGGGCTGGGGGAGGGGGTTGGGGCGGGGGTGGTGGGCATTTTCCCCCCTTTTCTCCCCACCAAAATTAAAAGGCCCCGCCTTTTAAGGGGGCTTTTCCGCACAATCGTAATGTTTTTTCGACCTTAAAACACTGCTTTTTTCCCTGCCAACAGTCGGGGTTTTTTTTTTGAGTTAATCCAAAGGCTTTTTTTGGAAAAGGAGAGTCCTTTACCCACCTAAAAACAATAAAAAAATCCCTTCCCGGCTCACACGGGATTCCCTTCAGCAAAAAGACTAAAAAACTTTTGGTTCGGGTTTATCATCCAGATCAGGGTTTCTGACCCCTAAAACCCCTTTTCTCCGGTTTTCCGTTTAACTTTTCCATAAATACAATACCCCGAGAAAAACGGGGAAAATCAAAACCCCTTACCTGCCCCCCCGATATTCGTTAAAGGGCGGGAAAGGGGAAGTTTTCCCAAATTCCTCTTTTTGGGTTTGGGTTTGGACTGGACCTCTTTTTCGCTGCCCGGGGAAATTGGGTTTTACGGGGTTTGGAACGAAAATTTTTTAAAGGGGTGCTTGATGATGTTTTTTTTCCAATGGTTGGGTAAAAAAAAAGGGGACCCCCCCCCCCCCCCCCCCCCCCCAAAAAATTTTGTATAATTATTTCAAGCGGTGAAACATCAGATGATCCTTGATTCTTTATAATTTTTAATGAAATTACTTTTAACAAAGATAGATACAAATATATAAAGCTCAAAACACAAAAAAATCTCCCCAATGATTTAGTGGTAACTGAGTGAAAAAGTTCATACGAGGCAGGAAACCAGCCCCAAATTAAAGGGGGCATAAAAGCCCCTTAAACCTCCAAACCCAAATAACCCTAAATGGTGTTTTTTTCTGCCCGACCCAGTCCTTGATTAAATACCCTAAACCTGGTGGGTGTTTTCTGCCCCCCCCTCAAGCTTCATTCACTCACCCCAAACTGGGTGTTTTTTTTCTGTCAACCCCTAATCACTCACCACCCTCACTGGTTTGGGGTTTTTGTCAGTTCCTCTCATTCACTCCCCCCCTAAAGGTTTTGTGTTTTCTGCCCAAATCCCTCTCATTCATTTCACACTCACGGGGTGTGTGTTTTCTGCCCAACCCTCTAATTCACTCCCCCTCACTGGTTGTGTTTTTTTTGTCCCCCCTCAGGCTCTCATTCACTAAACCCTCACGGGTTTGTGTTTTTTCCCTGTCTTCCCTCTAAATCATTTCACCCCCCTGGGGGTGTGTTTTCGGGCCCAGTCCTTCATTCTTTTCCACTCACCCCTCACTGGTGGGGTGTTTTTCTGTCAGTCCTCTCATTCACTCACCCTTCACGGTGTGTGTTTTCTGTCATCCCTTTTCCATTTCATTTTAAACCCTGAGGGTGTGGGTTTTCTGCCCATTTCCCTTCCTCACTAAACCCTGACTGGTGTGTGTTTTCTGTCATCACTCTCATTCCTCACTAAACCCCCTTTGACGGGTTTTGTTTTTTCCCGTCACCCTCTAATTAAATCCCCACCAAATGGTGTGTGTTTTCTGTATCCCTCCCCCCATTCACTCACCCTCACGGTGTTGTTTTTCTTTTCACCCCCCTCTCAAAAAATCACTCACCCTCACTGGTGTGGGGTTTTCGTCAGTCCTTGATTCAAAAAAACCCTGACTGGTTTTTGGGTTTTCTGCCCAGTCATGTTTAAACGTCACCCAAATGGTGTGTTTTTTGTCAGTCTGTTTTCACCCCCTGATTTGGTGTGTTTTTTCTTCGTTTGATTCACCCCCCCTGACTGGTGTGTGTTTTCTGTAAAGTCCTCTCACATCACCCCCCCTAAATGGTGGTTTTTTTGTCAGTCCTCTCACCACTCCCCCTCAAGGTGTGTGTTTTCGGTCAGCCCATTTTTTCCCACCCCACCCCACCCCACTGGTGTGTTTTTTTCTGTCGAGGCCCAAAAGGTTTCCCAAAATCCGAGGAGGAGCCCAATGGCTTCACCCCGCAATCCCGTTTGCTTTGCGGTCCCCACCCACAAAATTTCCCTGTGTCCCTCAGGACTGAAACCCCCGGAACTGAGGAGGTCGTTTTGTCCTGCGGGTTGGTCAACTGTGACAGTGGAGCCGTGGGGGGTTCAAAATCCCTGGTGTCCTCTGTGTCAGGGTGCCTGCTGGCTGGAATCTGCTCCCCGCCTCTCTATTTGCTCTGGTGATTGCGGGGGTACATTCCCGGGAACAAAAAGTTTGTTTTAAATACCTGTTACCCTGTACATTTAAAAAAATTTTTTAACTTTCCAAAACAGGGGAAACAATTTTTTGTTACAGGGTACTAAATTTTTTTTAAATAAAGTCAAAAGATTTCCAGCAAAAATTGAAATAATGCGTAAAACTTAAAAAGTTTGAAATGAAAGTCAGCAGTTGTAATGAATTGAAAAAAATCACAAAAAGATCTGCTTTGGCGAGAACCAAAAAAAAAAAAATTGCAAAAAAAAACCAAAATTTTCCACCCTATTACAAAAACACATAAAATTAGTGATGGTGAAAGGGGGGGGAAAAGGGAACGCAATTTTTTTCCCCCGGGAGGGGCCTTAAAATTTTTTATTACTGTGATGACTTTCAAAATCTTCAAAAAACAAAAAATGAAATTTCCATTTACTTTTATTCTGCAACTTTTTACACAGTATGAAAAAATGAAGCTTTTGTTTTCAGAGTCCCTTTATGCCCGGGTAGGGCAGGGAAACCAAATTTTATACAACATCCCTTCCTTTTACATTCACAAAATAAACCCTCATTAAAAACTAGAGAATCAACAACACTTCACCCTGGGACCCCCAGCACAAAAAAAACCAAAAACAACACCAAAAACCAAAACAACGAAAAAGAAAAAATTTAAAATTTTACGGGGGTAATCTGCCAAAACCCTCTCCGTGTGGAGTCCCGCCTGTTTCCATTGGCCCGCTGCTGCTGTGGGGGGAAGGGCAAAAAAATTTTTAACTCGTCGACAAAAAGGGAGCCGGCACAAAAGCCTAAAACTCAAAGTGTCGCCCAATCCTCACGGGGGCCTCGGGTCTCGGGTGGCGTTTTTTTCGCAGAGCGGGGAGGACCCCGGGGGGGACAAACCTCACAGTGGGCTTTCCTCCTCGGTTTGCCGGGGTTTGAAGTTTTGATGGAAGGCACCCTTCCACACCTGTAAGGGGGGGTTGGTCGGGCGCCCCCCTGCAAACACTTGTTTCGGGGGTGGGTGGGGTTTTTAAAGGTGGGCCCCACCCATCATTTTCATCATCGTGTAAAAAAACCGTCGTCAAACTTCACCCTGGCGGGGGGGGGTTTTGTGGGAACTGTGCAATGCGCCCAGGGGGGCGCACGACGGCGTAATTTTTCTTTCTGGAGCCCGTTTTGGGAAAGGGGGAGGTCGACTCCCGGGGGTGGTTTCCCCCTGTGACCTTGCTGGATGTTAAAGGGGAGGGGTGGGGGGGCCCGGAGGGGTTTGGGGGGGGAGGGGAGGCTTTTCCCGGGCAGGTTCTGTTTTCCTTTGTGGGGTTTGGTGAGGGACTGCCCAACGACTGGGGGTTGTTCAGACCCCCCACGGACCGATAGAAGCCGGCTTTTTGGGTCAAAATCTGAATGAAAAAAGAGGAAAGTCTTTAAGTTTCGCAGCAAAAAGGGGTTTTTTAAAAGGAACAAAACTAAAGGGCCCCAAGAAGAAAAATGGCCCCCTGTGTTTAATTTTTGTTTTATTTTTAAAAAACCCCCCTTTGCAGTGACACTGACCCAAACCTTTTTTAAACTTTTAAAAATTTGCCCCAAAAGTCAAAACTCCCTTTCTTAATCTCATGCTTTTTTAAAAAAATTTAGTCCTGAGAATGTCAGTAATAAATTTTCGAAATTGATTTTTTTTAACTCTGATAAAAAATTCTAAAAAAACAGAAATGTGAAAACTAAATTATACACTTTTGTTTTCTTAAAAAGATGAGGTTTTTTCCTTGCTAAATTTCCAACTAATTTTAAAAACTGTATCCAAAAAATTATTTTCGTTTTGAAAAAGGGAAAAAAAAAAGTTGATACTAGACAGATTTTTTGTTTTATTCAAAAAAGGGAACCCAAAAAATTGTATGCCCTGCTTTAAAATACAAGAGGCCTCTGTATCCAAACAAAGAAAACAAGAAGAAAATGCAAACTGTTCAGTAAAATTCACTTTTAAAACCCAAAATTTAAAATTTTCTGAAAAAAAACAAACAAAAATAGAATTCATTTTCAAAAGCACAGAAAATTGTTATGAAAAAAAAAATTTGGATGTAATTCTGTGACTTTTATACTCATCGGATCTCCCTAAAACACAAAAAACATTTTAGCAAAAAATCACTTAACAAAATCAGCTCAAACCATAAAATCAAATTAATTCCTTTTGAAATCTTTTTTGTTTTTTTTGTTTTATTTGTTTTATAACCCCAAGTTTGACCAATGGTGAGATTCGGGCCATAAAAATCTTTTTTTAAACCCCCCATTAAGGTAGCTGCATTCCAACTTCAGCAAAATCATGAATCAAATTTAAAAAAAATAAAAAGTAAAATGGGACCTTTTTCTTTTTTTTTTTTGTTACAGATTCCAAATTTAGGGTTTTTTTTTTTTAAAAAATGAACCCAAAAAACCTTTTAAAAAAAGCAGTTTAAATTTTTCACTTAAAAAGGGATATTGCCCAAGATTTTACTCCCAAAAAAAAAAAAAATTAAAAAATGAATAAAAAAGATTAAAAAACAAGAAAAACCCCAAGGCCAAAACATAAAACCAAAATTCCCCATACCTTTAAAGAATGAAAAAAACCCACCCAAAACCCCAAACCAAATAAGAATAAAAAAAGCAAGCTCCAAACCCCCGCCAAAATGTCAAACACTAGGGGTTTTTAGCGAACAATTCCTGTACCAAAACCCCAACCGCTCTGCCCACTGTCCCAAACCCCCTTCCCAAAAGGTTTTAAAAAAAAAATTTTTCCATTTTGCTGTTCTGGGCTCCAGTTTCTGGAAAAATCCCAAATGTTGATATGTATGTAACATGTACGTACAAACCCATCCGGAAAAACAAAACTCTTTTCAAACCACTCAAACCCACAAAAAACAAAACGCCTTTTTTAAAATTGCTCACACACAACACCCCCACCCCACAACCCCACAAAACCCCACAAAGCAAATTTTTTCCCCAAAAACACCTTGGCCTCATACCTTAAAAACCCCAACCCCCCCTTTTGGGAGAAAGGCCATTTTGGCCCCCCTTGGGGAAGGGGTTTTACATTTAACCCAAAAATTTCAAACACAAAGGGAATAGATTAAAAAAAAAACCCCCCCACCCCCGAGTGCTTAAAAACCCCCCTTATCCTTGAAAGAAAAAAAATTCAAATTTTTAAAAAAAACAGGGCCCCAAAAAAACCCCCCCTCAATCAAAATGCAAAAAACCAAAAACACACACACACCCAAAAACACACAAAACCCCACCCAAAAGGGCAACACAAAAAACACCCACACACACACACAAACACAGCCCCAACAGCCCCCTACACACTTTTTCAACTTACCTGCACGCGCTTGTTCTCTGCCATCTTGGGTTTTGGAAATTGTGTTGGTTTGGGTTCTTTTAAATGGCCCAAAACAAAAAAAAAAAAGGTCAGAAACTTTTTAAACAAAAAAAAAGAACAAATTTGAGGGGGAAACATTTTTAAAAAAACCCTTCCCAAAGAACCAAAAAGCAAACAGTTTTTAATTTAACCTTTTCCCGGAGATCAAAGGGGGGAGGAATTTTCCGAAAACGTATGTTTTAAAACTAAAGGTCTGACCCGGGGGTACACATCACAAGGGGAAAGGGAAAAGTGGGGGTCAGAGCACCGCCCTTCTCCAACTAAAGGTTATGCAGCAAATTTAAAAGTGGTTTAAAAAAAGGGGGACCAAATTGCAAAGCCTTTGGTTAAATTTTTGGCCCCACCATTTCATTCCAGGTAAAAGGGGACCCTTTTTTCTTTAGGGTCAGGGAAATTTAAAAACCCGCAAAGGGAAGGGGGATGGGGGGCTGCCCCCAAATGGGTGGCCCCCCGGGGAAACGAGGTCTCTAACCAAACTTTTCTCCCAACAATTGCAAAGGGTTTTGCCCCCTTATGAGAAACAAATTTTTCCTTTTTTCAGATCACAAAAAAAATCCAAACGTTCTTTAGTTAAAAACTCAAACAACCTACACCATCCCTCTTTTTTAAACCCCCCCTCCTCCCCAAAAAACCCTTTTCTGTACTAATTACTACATGTGTGTGTGGGGTTTTGGGGTTGGGGTTTTGAAATTTTCCTCTCCCCCCCTGGGTTCTTTTTTTAAAAAAAGCCGTTCTTCCAGCGTTTCCTGAAGGACCTTTCGTTCCACCATGCGTTCCTGTCGCAAGGTTATTTTGGGCCATGCTGGGGCCCGGGGGCTGCTGCACCAACTGCGGTGCAAGGGGTTTTTATGGCGGGGCTGGGGGCCTTTTTGGGGGGGCAAAAGTCCCCGACTTTTCCCGGGGGGGGGCGTTCCCTGCTTAAACCGCCGGGACAGGGTTGAATGCGCACCGGCACCTTGATGCTGTCCTTTAGCTCTTTCTGGGGGGCAGGGGGAAAACCCCCCTGCCCGGAGGGAGGCTCATTTGGGGGATTTAAAGGGGGAGAAAAAGCCCTTCTGCCCCGGGGCTTCGGGTCTTTGCCCGGAGTTTGGGGTGCCTGGATTGACCTTCTTGATGTCGGGTGAGGGCCCGGGGAGAAACATGTGCTCCCCGGGAGACATGGGGAGCAGACAGGAATTTGGGGTGTGGGGTCGTCGTCGATGACTTGCGCACTTTGGGCCCAACTTTAAGGCCCGGCGTCCCCCCCCGGGCAGGTGGGGGGTGGGGGGCTGGAAAGGTGTGCAGGTTTTGCCTCACAAAGGGCGGGGCAAATTCCGGGGGGAGCTGGGGGACCCCCCCGAAAAAAGGTCCAACCGGCCCGGGGGGTTTTTTTCTAAACGTCGAAGTTGTGGGGGGCCAATTCCTTCCCCGGGCCTCCCCCTACAGCGGTTTTCTTGGGGGCAAATTTTTCGCAGTCTTTGGGGGCCCTTTTTTGGGGGTGGGGGTTTCCCCCTGCCCCAACAAATCGCGTCATTCCCCTAGTTTTGGGGGGGGGTTTTGGGAGAGGGCCGCTCCCGGGGGATTTTTGGGCGGTTTTCCGGGGGGCCCTTGGGCTGCTTCAGAGTAGGGGTGGAAAAGGTTTGGGCGTCCCGTTTGGGAAGCCAGGGTTGCTGCCTGAACGCAGGGGGGTTTGAGGGGGGGCTTGCTGTAAAAGGGGGGGGGTGGACGTCAGCTGGGTTGGGGGGGTGGCTGAGGTGCGGGGGAGGGGAGGGGCTCGTGTTTTTTCTTTGTGAAATGGGTGGGGCCCACGGTGTTGCCCGCGGTCACTGCTGTTTTGGAAAAGGGTTCCCACCCCGGGGTTCTTCTCCTCCTTTTTCTGAAACAAAAACAATTTTTATTTTTGGGTTTTTTGTTTTTTGTTGTTTTTTAAAAATTTTTTTTTATATCGAGGATTAAATTTTTATTAAAAATTTTGCCCCGAGGGGGCCCGAGGAAAAGAAACCATATCTAAAATAAAGCACTTGTAACCCGAACCAAAACACAACATGTTTGTAAATTTAAAAAACAAAACCCAAAACACAAATCTGGGCAATTATGGTTTAAACCAAACCAAAAAATCAAGGCAAAAAACTGTAGAAGGGGAAAAGAACATCCCCTTTTCCCCCACAAAATATAACAGTGCCCATTGGCAAAAGTCCATTCCCCCTTTCATTTTTGTTACGTATTTTAATTTGTATAAAATTTTGTAAAAAGTAAATAAATTGTTTTTCCAACAACAAATTTTTAAAGGTGCTATTTTTAACCTGCTCTCGAAAGACTACCAACCCCCCAAACCCCCACCCGAAAAGGGCCTTGTGGAAGGGGATAAAATTCAGAAAAGGTTTTTAGGCAGAACTTTGGGGGGGGGGGGGGGGGGGAGGGGGGCAGATTTGCCTACGAGTAGAGCATTTTGGTTAAAGAAACTTTCAGGGCCAAAGGGTCAAGCCCAATTTACAGAGGGGGGGGGTGGTTTTTTTTAGAGAAAATTTTACCCTGGAATTTAAAAATTT
This sequence comes from Stramonita haemastoma, assembly GCA_030674155.1. Classification (NCBI taxonomy): domain Eukaryota; kingdom Metazoa; phylum Mollusca; class Gastropoda; order Neogastropoda; family Muricidae; genus Stramonita; species Stramonita haemastoma. The sequence goes on along the minus strand of JASPKP010003065.1, from coordinate 12,475 downwards.
GTAGTTGAAATTTCCCCTCCCCTTAAAAAAAAATTTATATCTAGAAATATAAACTGAAAGGGCCCGGTGCAAAAAGAAAGTAGGGAAAACCCCCACTTATGTTAAAAAACCCGTACCTCCCTTAAAGGAAGAAAGTCCCTTTTTTACCAATAGGAATTGGATGACAAATTTTGTTAAAAAAACATCTATTTCCCCCAAAGGGAGGAAAAACGGTACCTTAATGGAGGGGAAAAAAAAGGCTGCATACACCCAAAAAATTAAAAATTGGGGAAACCCCAGAGTCCAGCCCCCTGAATGAAAAAAAAGAAAGAAAAGGACCTTCTGTTTTCCGATGGGTTAGCTATCTAAAGACTGAGGAACCCCCCAATTTTCCCCCAAAATTCTTGGAGAAAACAAAAAGGGGCAAGAAAACACAAAGAAATTTTTTAAACCAAAAACAGTTTTAAACTATGGGTTTCTAAAATGAGGGGGAAAAGAGGAGGGAAGGGGAAGTTTGGTAAGAAGTAAGATCGTCCCCTCAGTTTTAAAAGTTAAAACCAATTCAAAATCAGTTTACCCAAATTAAAAATCGTTCATTCTTTGCCACAAAAATCCATAAGCAAGGTTATTTAAATTGAAAAATTGGGGCGGGCGGTTTTAGATCGTCCTCCCAGGTTTTTGATGTCGTCAGCCAGCCGGCAAATTGTTTCCCTTCCGGAAAACCGGTTGGTTTCCTCCCCTGACCCGACACAAACCCCCGGGTTCTCCCGGGGGAGACACTATTTTAAATCTTCCTGGGGGTGGAACCTGGAGTGGAAGCCTCATTTCCTCACCGTTAAAATGGGGACAGGGGCTGAAGGTAAACTCTCAATATTTTTTTATCCCCGGTAAATCTTATTTAAGCCTTTTCTTGTTTGGCGCTAATAAAGCTTAAATTTGCATTTTGAAAAAGTCAAATCAAAAAAAAGGGTTTAATCTTCCCCCTGACAGGCCAATTACAACCCAAAATTCCCAAAACTTTTTTGTGAAAAAAAAAAATGTTAAACAAAAAACCCTTTTTAATTTCTGGTTCATTTTTAACTTTTTCCCTTGCTTTTTACTTTTACTGATATTATTTTTAGTTCATGATGCCCATTTTCCCCCTAAAAATAAAGGAACCCCGTTTTTGTTTAATTTATGAAAAGGGGAGTGCAGTACAAGGGCTAGTAGTACTTTTCCCGCTTTTAAAAACACACGGTACTTTAAAGAATATTCCCCTTTTTTCTAGGGTTTCAGTCGTAATATAAACAAATTTTTCAACCCCAAGGGAAAACACTCTTTCAAATTTTTATGACAATATCATACCTGCTTTCCCGACTCAGAAAAACGTGCTTTCTGGGCAGCAAGATTCTGGGCGAGGCCGAAAGCTGGGGAAAGGCTGGGGTTTTTCGCTTTGATGGCTGTTTTTAAATTTCCCCGAAAACACTGACCTTGGGGGAGTCTTAAAAACAATCAATCCATACAATTACTTTATTGGTATTTTCAAAATAGGGTTAAATTTAAATAAAAGATACTAGATCTCACAACTTTAAAAAATTTATTAAAAATTTAATTTTAAATATCGATTTAACAAAACACAATTTTCCCCTCAAACTCTTTCATGTAGGAAAAATTTTTATTTAATTTCTAACCCTTTTTCTTTTTTTTTTAAAAATTTACAAAAAGAAACCATTTTCTGGGTAAATTTTTGAGCCCAAAATAAAAAAACACACAAAAAAAAAAAACACACATAAAAAAAAAGGTGTGAAAGCTTTTGTCCCTCAGTGTTAAACAAACTGACCATCATTTAATCACCCCGTTTGGTGCAGTGTTGACAGAGGTTCCCAAAACCTCCTTGAGGGGGGCTGGGGGACGTTTTCGAGGGCTGCCTTTTTGGGGTTTTTCCCCAAATTTTTTGGTTTAGGAGCTCTCGCCCTGCCCAGTCTTTGCAATCAACCCTTTAAAAAAAAAGAAAAAAAAAAAATCTTTCACTCTCCCAAAATCAAATTTTTTAATTAGAAAAATTTTTTAAAACCCTTCTACAGGGGCTCATCTCCCAAATTTTAGCTGCTCATGTGTTTCAAATTCAAAACCCCTTTTTTGGGTTAAATAAATGCAAATAATAAATGAAGGCCCCCGTAAAAAAAAGTGAGAAAAGTGCCAAATTAAGATTTCAATACAAATAAATATCCCAATTTTGTGTGTGTGTGTGTGTGGTGTGTGTGCGCAACGTGTGGTTTTGCGCGCGCTTTCATTGACGTCCTGTCCCCAAATTTTTTTTCTCAGTGTCTGTTGTACAAAAAGTGTGACTGTTTTTTTGTTTTCTTTTTTAATTTTTATAACCCCTTTTAGTTTTTAAATTTAAGGGCCAAGCCAAAATTTTTCTGCATGAAATTTAGGCTGCTGTCCCCCCGGGGGAGTGTTTTCCCCCCTCAAGAGGGAGAAAAAATTACATCCTTTTTTTTTTTCCCCCGTTTTGCAACTGTATTTCACAATTTCAGTATTTGTTCCCTTTAGTATTTACGGGAATTTGTGGATTTTTTTTGGAAAGAAATTTTTTGGAGACAACACTTGTTTCTTTGGGGTTTTTAAAATTCTTTTCTGTGGGCTGATTAAAAAATATGTAACACCCAAAATTTTCCCCGGTTTTTTCATTTTTCATCTCAAAAAAACTACAACCCCAACAACCCACTCATTGGTCCAATGAAAGGGGGATAATTTTTTGGGCCAAATCTGGGATTGAACCACACCAAAAAAACATCTCAGCCTTCCCGATCCCCACTTTTTCTCTCTAGCCAGTCCCAGACTCTTTTGGGAATTGTTACCCTCTAGACATCTAAAACCCCCCAATTTTGGGGCCCAACCCGTAAAAATGGGCTAAAGTATGAAATTTTGGAAAATTTTAAACTGAAGGGGAAAAGGGGCAAACGCACGAGAACAACTGGCGCACAAATTAAATCCTGTTTTTAAATTTTCAAAGGTAGGACATTTGGTGCCCGGGGGGAACGGTTGACCAAAAATTTCAAAACGGCATACACACCAGGGGGACAGGATAAAAAAAAACCATACGGGGGGCTTAATTTCCCTTTTTGATTAAACCCTTTAATATAAAATTATTTAAAAAAATAAATAAATTTTGGGGTGGAGCCCCCCCTGGCAAGGCCCCCTTTTAGGGCCCAAATTTTTAAAGATAGGAAAAAGGGGTTTCATGCATCTTATCTCAGTAAAAGTAGGTTCATCAAAACTGAGAAGCCAAAAAAAAACTTAGAAATGAAGGGCATGCTTTTTAAATTTTTAAACATAAAAACTTTCTGAAAAGGCAATTTATTCTCATTTTATTGGCCCTAACACACTGACACAGGTTGGGTAAAAATTTTTTATATTGGGTTTTTTTAATTTAATATTTTATTATTATCAAGTAATCATACTATCTGTTAGTATGATTCTTTTAACATCCCAAAACATTGACACGGGTTTTCCCTGATGGGCCAAATTTTTGACATAAGCACATGAAAAACAAAGCACCTCCTGGATTTTTTTCTTTTTATAATATAAATTTTTGCTTTGCCCCCCTTTTGGGGGCTTGGAGCCCTGAAGTTTTGCATTTTGGTAAAAATAATTTTTAAAAAAAATGACACTGGGCCCAATTGTTAAAACAAAAAGAATAAAAACCCCCTTTAAAAATTTTAGTTTTACTTAACTTGATGAAGGCTTCCTAATTTCCTTATGCTGGTTACAGAAAAAACAATTTTTTTTTATATTTAGGCCGGGGCCCTTTAAAACGGGTTAAAGCCAAAAAGTTTTTTGAAAATGTTTAAAAACAGTAAAAAGCCTTACAAGTTGGGAAATTTTTTTGTTTGTTGTTAAAGGGGTCGTTTTCCCCCCTTTCTTTGTTATATGTGGGGTTTTTGTTTGTTGTTTTTTTGTTATTTTGTTGTTTTTTTTCTTTTTTAACAAAAACAAATTCACTATCAGTAGCTGAAAAAAGTGGCACACTGCCAAGGGTTTTTTACAGAATGCGACACTTACAAGATCGGAAATATTTGGTTTAAATTTTGATTCTCTGCCCGGTCTGAATATGGGGGAATAAAGGGTGCTAGCCTGAGCGGGGTGCCGATCGCCAACCTCTGTGGCGACTCCAGGTCAAAAAACTGAAGGACAGAGAGAGTGATAGGCTAGGGGCTAGGCCTAGAGGGGTCCCGTGGGATCTTCAAAATTCTCAAATAATTAGTACAAAATTTCCCCAAAACTAAAAAACACCAATCAAGCCAAGTTTGCGTAATTTTTTCTTCTTCTTGGGTTTTCCGCATCCATGCTGATCGTGAAAGAAGACCATAAGCGTACGACAAACTACCGACTCGTTTTTGGGTTTTAAAAATTTGGGGCGGTCGAAACAACGCAGTTTCTGCAAATTCACGAGTACCCCATAAGGGAAATCGAAAGTTATTTTCATCCGCTGCATTTTTGGATTGGTTCACTGGGGTAAATTTTCCTTGTTGGTAAGGTCACTATCGTTCTACACCATAACGGATCAGAGAAACCCAAAGACATAGATGTAAAGAACACAAGTCCGAATTTCCACCCCCTCTGCTTGCCAGTAAAGGGAAGCCTAGACGTTTGAAATGATTTCTTTGCTCATAGGATCTTTTTACCTCTCCCGAGGCTTTCTAATGCAAATAAAAAATTAAATTTTTTGGCAAGTGCATTGAGAGTTTACCACAATAAGACAAATATATGCATTCGCAACCATCATAACAAAACAAACAAACCACATATATAACAGCATTAGATAATAGGGGGGCGCGCCACACACACACACCACACACACACACACACACAACCACCCCCCCCCCACTTAATACCCCAGACTTTTTCAGAAACAAACGTAATCCGATTTGCTGTGCTCAACGTTTGCATGACATTTTGTTGACATGTGTTGCAATGCCTCGACTCTCCAAAAAGTGAGGTAGAAGTGCAATAATTCAACTGTAACCCAGAAAAACTGATTTTTTGTATGATTTTTTTTTTACCAATATGGCTCCTAAAACATCCCCTTTACATTTTTTTCCCCTATTTTGTTGCTTTTACAGATGTTTAGGGGGGAAACAATTTTTGAGTTATACTTTTTACTTTTACTTTTTATCTTTAAGTTAACTTCCTCACTACTTTTCCTCAATAGTATTAATTTTATACTTTAGGAGAAATCGCCTGGTTATTTTGAGAATGTGCAGAAATAAAAAATATAAAAACTTTTTGTTGTTGCTTTTCTTGTTTAAGCTCGGGTTACTGATTTTGAATTTTGGGGGTTGCAAACCTTTTCCCTCCACATTAAAGGGTAGCCCATTCCAACTTGGGGATGGTATTTTATGAAGGGGATGGGGGGGGGGGGGGGGATAGGGGGCCAGGAACTCTTTGTTTACTTATAGGTTTGGCATTTGAGTTTTCGTTTTTGGTTGTGATTTTGTAAATGAAAAATTTTCAATCTTTTCATCTAAATCTACATCAACTACCTTTCTGATTGCATGCTTTACATAAAATACCAATTTGAGAACGGGCAAGTTGTCCAAATGATGCTGTAATCATAAGTTGAAAAATAAATGTTTGAGAGCGGGGAAATTTTTAAGAAAAACATTTTAGAAAGGCAAGTTGTAAAAAATATATATTTGAGAGCGGTCACATTGAAACATACATTTTTTTAGAGCTGGCAAGTTAAAATACATGTTTGAGGCTAGCAAGTTGAAAAATACATGTTTTAAATGGCAAATTGTAAAAAAAATGTTTGGAGCTGGCAAGTGGAAAATTTCATGTTTGGCTCATATGCTGTAAGAGTACATGTTGAGAACAAAAACCCAAAAACAACAACAAAAAAAACCCAAAAAAAAAAAAAACCCCAACCTGTTTGAGTGCTGGTAAGTTTGTGTTTTTAAGGGGCCCGGAAAAAAGTAAGAAATACATGTCTGAGAGCTGGCAAAGAAAATTTTGTTGACAATGGGTCTTCTTGGGGCTTGGCCCGCATAAAGGGTAATTAAGCTGTCCCCGCATCACCCCCATGACATTGGGGGAAGGCATGAAAAAAGGTTAAGCACTGTGCATGTATTATTGAGTCAAGGGCGACAGTATATTACTTCCCATACGGGCTTTCTTGCAGCATTGCGCCGTTTTGAAGCACACCTACAATAAGGAAGGTGGCAGGACAGTTAAGATGTTCACCGCTAAAAAAGTAAACTTGGGTTCTGGGTTTGTTTTGGCTTTGCCCTTTCTTCCCTTGACAAGAAAAAAAAACAGAATGTCAAAGCCCTTTTCAGGTGTAATAAACAAGGCCCATTTGGCAAACAAAAAATCTATTTTTTTTTGGGGAACATAGGCCATTTCATCCCCGTAGGAATGCATGAAAAAATATATTTTGAAAAAAAAAAAACAATGTACTGGGGTGCATGTTTTAGACCCCAAGCCAAGGAATGTGGTACCAAAATGGGGGGTTGGGTGTGTGGGGGGGGGGGGGGGCACATAATTATATACAAATTCCCTTGTGATCCTTGGGGAGTCGGCAAGGAACAAAAAACACATAAAAAAAGAAGCACCCCTACATATTGCAAGGCCCGCTCAGTTTAGTGAGGGCTGAGGATTTCCCTCAAACTTCTAAAGCAAAAAGTAGTGAGAAAAAAGGGGCCCCTGCTAGGGTCTGACCCGAATAGTCTGTAGCAGAAGTGCAGAGATAGAAGCCCCCCAATAAAAAAAAATGTTAAGCTGTCTGTATTAGTGCTGTCTTTTTTTCACCATGCGGGGAAATGGGAGCAAAAGTCACAAAAAACCCAAATTGCTGCCAGAATAATTATGTACATTTTTTTTTTTCACATTTTTTTTTCCTTTTTTTTCCCAAAAAAACCGGAATTCACAGTTGAGGCCATAAACAGTCATTCATAAGCAAATTTTTTTAAAAAGAAAACTTTTTTTATTTTTATTCAGTAACAGTCAAAACCTTGCCTCGTAATCAAATGAATTCTCTGTTTGAAAAATAAATATTTGATTGTTTAAATTTTGAAATAGTCGTCATTGAAAATACAGATTTTGTTTGTTGACTACATGAATTTTACCTTACGTCTCTGGAGTTACCTTCAGGGAAGAAACAAGTGGGTTTTTCCAAATCAAAGTCCCGCCCCGGGGGCAGCAATCCAACTTCATTTTGTGAAGCTGTTGTGATTGTATGGGTGTTTATCTAAAATTCATCAGACACTAAGGCTGATGGTTAAAAAACCATTCAACTTTGGGTTTCGTGAATTTTAAACTTGGTCACTTTTTGGGTTTTAAATTTTAAATGTGGGGGCTTTTCAATCTCCCAGATAAAGTTTAGGTCAGCTACCATGTCTTAATTTCCTTTTTTGTTAATACAAGCAGAAGTCAAATATGCACGTAAAAATCCTGTAATTTAGTCATTTTTTGGGGTAAGGAAAAAACCGAAAATTTAAAAGCTAAATCCCAAATCAGAATGCACCCACTTCATGTGTGCAAAAAAAAGGGACATACAAAGCAAAATCTCACCAATTTTTAAAACCCAGACCTCTAGCCCGGAAGAACCTACCCTTCCCCCAATCCAAACTTTCTCAAATCCCAAAAACCAGTTTCACATCAGATAAAATCATTCCTCTTTCCCTCCCCTCAAAAAATTCATCATTAAAATACAAGAGATTTTTAAATAGAACCATATCACAGTGACATGGTCACCTCAAAAGAAAAAAAACCCCAATTTTCTGAAAAATCCAGATAAATGCAAAAAAAATCTTTTAGCATCTGTTTCAATAAAACTCGCATTTGAAAAGGGGATTAAGAAAATGTCTCACTAAAGTTTGAGAATATTTTCAAAAAAATTCACAGTAAGATATTTAAAAGTTCATTTCAATAAGTAAAGGTATTTACAGTAATATCGAAAGGCTGGGGCATAAATATCATAAATTTGTTCTTTGAATCCTCTTCAAAAAGAACCTTTCTTAAAAATGTCACTGAATTCAACAACAACATAATACACACAACAAAATACAACATACATAACATACAAAACATACACACACCACACACACAACACACACAAACCAAACCCCCACACACATATATATAATTTATAATATATATATAAATATATATATATTATATATATATATATATAATATATATATATAAATATATTAATAAATCACCACCACCAACTGTAAGCCCATGTCAATGAATCAGTTTTTTTAAAAGAACTCTATGGACATAATATCTATAAAAAAAAATAATTTGTAAAAAAAGGAAAGGTGTCCCATAACCGTAGCGGTCTGGGGGATGAGGCGTCAGAGACCCAGCTTCTTTAGGGCCCAGCATATTGAGGGTGGCACCCATTCCTTCCCCCATGCTTTACCTTTCTGAACCTAAAGAGGGCAGGTCCCCCATTACAGCTGGTGAACGGGGGGAACTGTAGGTCCAAGGAACGCAAACAGTCACCCACCAATTGGAAACCACGCTCGACACTGCTCAACATTGGCTGGGGGAAAGCGACCTCTGCCCACTGAGCTATTCGCCCCTTTATAAGATCTATATCAAGTAAAATGTCATCAAAAAGGGCTGAGATCATTTTAGGTGTGATTAACTATTTTTAAAATTTTCCCACATTATGACTTTAACAAAGAACACGAGCAATAAAAAACAACAAAAAGAAATTTAAAATAACAAAATTTTAAAATTCTCATGTACATACTTGCCAACATCAGCAAAGAAAAAATGACATCAACACCGCAACAAAGAACAAAGACCCTACAGTCATATGTATGATACACTCAATATTGGTACAATTTTCACTTCTCAATTTAAAATAAAAGACAAGGGAGGAATCCCTTGTACCATTCATATTCAACCTTAACACAATTTTACCATACCCCCACAATTTCATGATCATATTGCTCTGATTAAGCTATTCCACAATGGAATAAAAGACATCTTCAATTTTAAAAACAAAAAAGATTTTTTCCCCCCCCCATTCAAAATACGGGTCAAATTTTAAAAAAAAAATATGATGAAAACAAATACTCCCCATGACAATCCAAATCTGAAGTATTTTTTGGGGCTCGCTAATTTTGGTCATGCTCGTACTTTTGATAAAATATCACCCAACAAATCAGTTTTTTTTACAAAACTAATACCATTCAATCATTTTCTTTTACTAAACACATCAAAAGAGCCCCATGATAAACCAGAAAGTACAGGGGAATGTTTGGGAAACACCAATTTCTAATCTTTCCCTTTGCTATAGAAAATTTTGCCCCAAGGACACCTATGGTTGCCAAAATGGCAATCCCCAAATCAAACAAAACTTACACTCAAAACTCCACCTCCAAATCACCAGATATGTGCTGTAGATACATATCAGATACTGGGGAACGCTCACAAAAGTTTAAGGGCCTAAGACGCAGAAGAACAGAGGGGAAAAAAGGTAAACTTAGAAAATCTGGGACATATGCCACTTATTAAAAAACAAGTTTTGTGTTTTTAAAAAAATTTTTGGCATGATAACCGTGAGGGTGTGTGGTGTGTGTGTGTTTTGTGTGTTGGGTGTTGTGTTTACAATGTGTTTGTTTTGTGTTTGTGTTGTGTGTGTGTGTTGTGCATTGGGATGACTTTCCCACATGCCAGCATTTCATACTGCAGTATGGGGAACTATACAGCCCTTTGACTTGATTAATGACACTTTTAAAAATGTTATTTATCTATTTTTTTTATTTTTTTTTAACGAGATAATGGGATAAGAAACATGTGCTTTTTTTTATCCAGTCCCCGTGTGAGCAGTTTGTAAAAATTGTCATCTTTTCAACGTAAAATTGTATCAATGTTTTTTGGATGAAATTCACGATGTTAAACCCCATGTAACAAACCAAAGGGAGAAATACACGGGTTTTTATCCAGAGAGGGATAGAAATTTTTTTTTTTTCTAAAATCAAAATTATCACCAAAAGGCCCACATGAAAAAAAACCCTTGTATATACAACAACAAGCCAGCACAGTGACAGGATGGAGTGTGGCAGTGTTTTTTTTTTTTAAGAGTTCACACTCTGCGATATGTATTCAAATAGATCTTCTTCACTGAATATGTGTCGGGGCATGGGAGATTGATAAACACCATATAAAAAAATCAGAAAAAACGAACACAAAACACTTTTTTTTAACAGTCTTAAGTCTCCAGAAAAATATAATACTGTCTATTTTCTTACCTTGCCCCCCCCGTATCTTTAATAATGTTGGGCACCCCCTGGAAAAATTTTTCCCAGTGCCAGTGTTTCAAAAACCTCATCAATTTCACAGCTTACACAGAAATTTGATTTTATGCAGACATTCATACTTAAACAATTTTATTTTATGCACACATTTATACATAGAACTTGTTTTTTGCGACATTTACATGATTCTTTTGCCCTTGTGGCAAAAGATTTACAAATCAACACATCTTTTTAATGCCCCGGTTTTAAAAATTTTTTACCACCTTTTTAAGGGGAAGAAAACATTATCGCACATTCTCCCTGAGCTGATTAATGCAAAGATACGTTATTTTATTTTTTTCTGTTTTAGTAGATTCCTTTAAATTCCGTTAATCTTGCTTGTTATAGGTAGTTATTTGTTTGTACTTGATTTGTTTTTTTGCCGTCCAAAACACAAACTGTGCATGGACGTTAAAATTTTAAAAATACTATACATAGAACCCTGGTTTTATGTAGGGATTCATATCAAAACCTTGATTTTATGCACACATTCATACTTAAAACCTTGATTTCAGCACACATTCAAATTAAAAAACCTTGATTTCAGCAACTTCATAATGGACTCAGCTTGTGTTCTCATCCACGGGGTTTTGGGAAAAGAAAGAGGTCAGAACAATGGAAAATTTAAGGGAAAAGTCCCCTCAAGGTATCTGCTGATATATTTTTCGGGGAAGGCAATAATTTCATGGCACTTTGAAAAACACAGTAAAAATGTTTGTACACACTCTTTTTCTTAATCAACAAAATTCTGATTTTAATGCACTGTTCTAGAAATTTGGGGAAGAAATAAAAAAAAAGAGGGGAAAGGGAAAATATTTCTGTGTGTGGGGGTGGTTTGTGTGTGTGAAGAGAAGAGAGAGAGAAGAGAGAGAGAGAGAAAAAGAGAGAGAAGAGAGAGAGAGAGAGAGAAATTTGGGTGTGTGGTGTGTGTTGTAGCGTGTGTGTTGATGTGCGTGCGGGTAAAAAAATAGGCAGCTAGGGTTTTTGAGAGGGGGGAAGACTAACGCCCCGCCAGCACTGGGGACACAGGGGTTATACTAACTATCAAACTTTAAAAACAAAAAAAACAACATCAAAAGCTTCTCCTGCCCCACTAAAAAAATTTTTTGGGAAACTTATTGAAATAACATATAAAACAGAAATAGCTATTTCACTAAATAATGAAATTTCAAAACCCGAAAACAAAAAATGAGCAATTGACTTCAAAAGTGTTACACTTACGGCAAATGCTGCATGCATGCAGATTCAATAATTTATTGCATTAAGTCATGAGGGTTAAAAAGCACACAGGGCAACACACGCACACACGCAGCCCGTGCACACCCACACACACCCCAAAACCACACACACCCACACAGCAACAAGATTTTTTAAAAAAAAAAAAGTGAAAGCAATTCCACACTTCTTGGATCAAACAAAAATAAACCCCTCCACAATGGAAAAATAAATCATCTGGATTCATACTGTCCTTACTTCACTGCATTCTTCAAGTTTAAAATTTTCTCTGAAAAAATAGGTAACATCAAAGGGTCATCACAACATATCAAATCTTGGGGCTTTTTTGATTTTATGGGAAAAAATTCTTTCCATATTTTTAACCCCAAAAACCTTTTTTTCAAAGAAGTCTCTTAAACAACAACAACAAACCCCTAGTTTTTTTTAAAGGGGAAAAAATAACTTTTCATGGGTGGCGCACCTTGTGGCGACACACTCTCCCCAGGAGGGCAGCCCCAAATTTTACAAAAACAATCGCTGTAATAAAGTGGTATAAAAAAAATAAATAAGAAATAAAAAAATACTTTGTTCCAAAATTAACAAAAAAATGTTTTTCAAATTTTTGATTCATCTTACTCAAAAAAGAGATAATTTGTTTTGCAAAAATCAAAATAGAAATAAAAGTTATAAGACCTCAAAATTAAAAAAAAAAAAACCCCAACCCAGATTTCCCAAAACAAAAAAAAAACACCAATGGGCACAAATTCTACAATGATTTTTTTCTGCAAGCTTTTTACCAACACAAAAAAAATGAAAAATTTTTTCCCCCTCCTCATAAAATGCTTTCAAAAAAAGTGAAAAGATTTCAAGTGACTTGTTCTCATTTGACAGTTGAAAAAATATGCAATCTTTTAAAAGGAAAAACATAAAACAGTTATTGATATTTTTTTTTAGTTTTTCCCCCCCCCCCCAAATTTTAA
>JASPKP010000307.1:42500-53976 GCA_030674155.1 Stramonita haemastoma | reverse complement strand
TTGCATGCTTGACACGGGGGTTCTTCTGGTCCTTCTTTTTTGGGGGGAGCTGTCACCCCTTTGTTCTTCTCCATCTGAAAAAACAATCATACATCACCTTTGCTGACATCACCATGCTGACTACAGACACAGAACTAACACACACAACTACAGTGAGTTTAATCATAAAGTTGCAGTTAAACTTGCGGAGACTGCAAAAAGGGGAGTATAGGATGGAAATCAAGACAAACTTTACCACTGACAACACCCAAACGTTTTTTTGTTTGTTTTTTTTTCTTTTAAAAGGGTCTGTTCACTCTAGGTAATATTAGACTTAAAAAAGCATTAAAATTTAAAACCAAGCATTAAAAGTATGAAAAGAAAGCAAAAAACAAACCCAACAAATAAAACAAAAAAATTTCCCAAAAGAAAACCTATAACAGAATATTAATAGAGACCGAAAATTTAACTTTAGCAAAAAATCAACAATTTCTGGTCTCCCGAGTGAGTAAACCCACAGTTCCCTTTTCAGATCCATGATACCAACTTTTTGTATAATGGTTCAAGATGGGGCAATAAAAAAAAAAATGTGTTCACAAGATAAAGGGTGAGAACAACACATACCACTTTTTGGGAAAATACTTGGTTTTCCAGGATTTTAAAATGCAGCTTAAATATTATATTTAACAACAGCAATTTTGACAATAGAAAAGATTCGCTGCCCATTTAAAATCTGCGGGAACTGTTTACCTCTTTGGTGATTGCTCCCTTTCCTGTCCTTTTTTTCTTAAATCATCATCTTCTTCTTCATCTTCAGCTTCATCCATGTTCCCAAGTTCTTCTTCACCATCATCATCACCTTCTTCCTCCCCTTCGAAATCATCACTTCTTCTTCTTGTCTGCAACAGTGTTAAAGAATAGATGAAAATAGCAAACAAAAAACCCCAAAACAACAAAAAAGCAACTGATAGGTAGATGAATAACACACATACTCACTCACACACACACACACATGAATGCACACACACACACATGCATTGTATATTTAGAGGGAGAGAGATAATATGAAATCTCCACATTATCCATAGGTGTAATTGCTGCCCAGAAGAGAAGGAAATGAGAAAGGAAGGGTATCAATGACAGCACACACACACACCCCCACATACACACACATACACACACACACACACAGAGTCACACATAAACACACACATATATACACCCCCCCTCCCCCCCCACACACACACCTATCACTACATGTACTCATTTTACCTACAACCCACCACCCCCACCCCAAAAAAACCCCACCAACACCCCAAAACAAAACAAAGACCCCCACAACCACCTACAAACACACAAAGAATACCTGGCTTGGGTTTTTCGCCTCTTGGCCACAGGGCCCCCCTCCTCTTCAGCCACAGCTTTGCGGGCCTTCTTTTTGCCACTGGCCGCCGCTGCCTCGGCCGCGCCTGCCCTGCCCACCTGGGCGCAGGTGATCTTTGCCACCTCCTTGCCTTGCCGCAATAGCTCCAGAACCTCGTCCAGTTCCGGCTTCTCTCTCTGGTCCGTGGGCACCAGTCGGTTGTAAAACTGAAACATGGCGTCCGTGTCAGGATACAGTTAAAGTTAAAAGTCTGTCCCGAGCCTAGGGCTCATCAGGCCGGTGCTTATCCCAGTTTCTGTGGCGTTAAGCGACTGAGAGTCATAGACTCCCCCAGGATAGGACGCCAGTCTATCGCAGGGTTAACCCCCAACACAAGGTTGGTACCCCTTTTACACCTGGGTGGGGTGAGAAAATAGCCATAAAGTGCCTTTTCCAAGGGCACAACGCCATAGCCGAAAGCTGGGATCGAACCCGCAACCTTTAGATTACGAGTCCAACGCCCTAACCACAAGACTATGGCGGCGGCATCAGGATACAGTGGCTATTGCAAAACTGAAACATGGCATCAGTGTCGGGATACAGTGGCTATTGTAAAACATGGTGTCAGTGTCTGGATACAGTGGCTATTGCAAAACATGACGTCAGTGTCTGGATACAGTGGCTATTGCAAAACTGAAACATGGCATCAGTGTCGGGATAGAGGGGGCTATTGCAAAACTGAAACAGTGTCGGGATACAGTGACTATTGCAAAACTGAAACATGGCGTCAGTGTCAGGATACAGTGGTTATTGCAAAACTGAAACAGTGTCGGGATACAGTGGCTATTGCAAAACTGAAACAGTGTCTGGATACAGTGGTTATTGCAAAACTGAAACAGTGTCTGGATACAGTGGCTATTGCAAAACTGAAACATGGCGTCAGTGTCGGGATACAGTGGCTATTGCAAAACTGAAACAGTGTCTGGATACAGTGGCTATTGCAAAACTGAAACAGTGTCTGGATACAGTGGCTATTGCAAAACTGAAACAGTGTCTGGATACAGTGGCTATTTCAAAACTGAAACATGGCGTCAGTGTCTGGATACAGTGGCTATTGCAAAACTGAAACAGTGTCTGGATACAGTGGCTATTGCAAAACTGAAACAGTGTCTGGATACAGTGGCTATTGCAAAACTGAAACAGTGTCTGGATACAGTGGCTATTTCAAAACTGAAACATGGCGTCAGTGTCAGGACACAGTGGCTATTGCAAAACTGAAACATGGTGTCAGTGTCTGGATAGAGGGGGCTACCTATCTTATGTCTTAGGCTGGAATGATCTGGAATTTCCCCTTCACTGTGTGTTTTGGGCTCTTCAACATCGCAGACCATGGCACACAAATTCAACATCACTCAGTCAAGAGTGCTATATTTGGTACACCCTGTCCTTTTACCTAGTCCAAGTGTGGTCAGTTCCTGCTATAAATAGCATAAGCTGGTCACAGCTGGGCTAGGCTGGGATGGGATAATTAGCAGCTGAGAGGAGCTGAAAGTGGGGGATTCTGACAGCTCTGAGACCTGCCTACCCCAGCATATGAAAAATAGTATTTGGACAGGCCAAATAAAGTATTTTGATTTAAAAAATAGGATTCCCAATCTTTCTTGGTCTTGATGTATTCTAAACATTATTTATTTGACGGTTCCAATTGGGGCTTTGATTCCTTGGCAGTGCTATGCTTTTATGAAGAAGACATCAGTACTTGCCATCAGTATCATGGAAAAGATTCAGACTGAACATGTATTACAAGCATACTGGCAGTGAAAGAAGAGGGGAAAAAAAGACAGCTAGATTATGTTGTTATTGCTCCTAAATTGAATTAACCAGCACATCCAGTAGCAATCAGATGCCCTGAGCCATGAGCTTTTTCTTTGTGACCTGTCCATGCAGCTTTTATAATTTTCTCTTTCTCTCTCTGTGAAATCATTTTATTCATTCTTTTTTTTTTTTACAATAAATTTGGCCTTGATAAAAACAGATTGAAACATTCCTGTTTCTGTACTAGTTCTGGGAGACCCAAGGAAGTTCTAAGAAAAGCTGATAATACATTACCCAGACCTGTGCACCCCCTTACTACTGATTTCAGTATTTTCATGGCAATTTTCAGTATTTTTCACCGAGTTTCAGTATTTTTGCGTGTTGTTCGTGACACTTTTTCAACATGAAGCATAAACGTCTTTTTTTTAATTGGGTTTTCGTATCTGTATTTGTTTGCTCATCCCTCTTCCACTTTCTATCCATTGTACAAAAGCTCGTAAGCTTTTTCTTTTATCAACTAGCAAATCTGGACAGGTCTGGTGACTTCATAAGTGCTGTAATATACAGAGTGTAGAATTGGGAGATAAAAAAAAAAAAAAAAAGAGGAAATTAAGCCGGGGTCCAGGGGCCGCTTAGGCCCCGGTGGGGTGCAGGGGCAAAGCCCTGCTGGGGGGTCCAGGGGGGCAAAGCCCCCCGGCCGAAAACAATTTTTCACATTTTAAAGGCAGTTTGGAGGCCTCTCCAGGCACCATTTTGTGCAATGTGGAGGCGTGTGTGTGTGTGTGTGTGTGTGTGAGAGAGAGAGAGAGAGACTCAGACCTTCCATAAAGAACCACCAGAGTATGTCAAACTTGTTTTAAAAAGATCTATTCTGGGTAGCGGTAATATAAGTTTGTGTGTACCACTGTGATGGTTAATGGAAAACGTGGAGAGAGAGAGAAATGAAATGAAAATGTTTTTATTGAACATCAGCCTTGGGCCACAATTCAAAACGAAGTGGGAGATGGGGGAGTGGATGTATGTGCATATAACGAATTTGTTCAAAGTCTCATCATAAAGCAACGGTACACACTTGATACAACGCATCTTTTTCACTATTAGTTCTAGATCTATTTACTTTACAAAAGTTCTGCCGCTGTCTGTCTTCTTCGAATAGCACGGAATAAAAATGTTGCTAGCTGCACTGAACGACATCTACTAAGTGCCTGAAGAAGAAAAGGCATAGGCACATGAAGAAGATCTTTCAGGTAACTGGTTCGTAAATCTGTATATAATGGACAAATATATATTAGATGGTATTCATCTTCAATAACGGTTTTGCACAAAGAACAGTTTTTATCTTGATTGTTGTTGCTGTATCGGTCGAGATTATTATTTAAAGGAAGAACATTCATTCTGGCCTGTGACAGTGCAACTCTGAAACAATAAATATCAATACTATGAAGATACAATTCTTTTTCAAAAACAGTCTTAAAAGATCTATATGTTGCATACCTATTACTCTCTCTCATGACACCTGACCACTCCTGAATAAAGTTAAAAGTTAAAGTCTGTCCCGAGCCATAAGGCTCATCAGGCCGGTGCTTATCCCGGTTTCTGTGGCGTTAAGCGACTGAGAGTCATAGACTCCCCCCTGGATAGGACGCCAGTCTATCGCAGGGTTAACCCCCAACAAAAGGCTGGTACCCCTTTTACACCTGGGTGGGGTGAGAAAATAGCCGTAAAGTGCCTTTTCCAAGGGCACAACGCCATAGCGGAATAGCTGGGATCGAACCCGCAACCTTTAGATTACGAGTACAACGCCCTAACCACTAGGCCACAGCGGCGGCTACTCCTGAATAAACATATCAATTAATCTTTGCTTGAATGCACTAAGGAATCCCTGAATATCACCAACACCCTGTTGTAGCCAAACAATATTAAACCCTGAATTGCACAACAATTCCCTTACACTTGCTACCCAACATTTTTTTTTTACCTTTCTGATCTAGAATTAATTGCATTTCGTAGGCCTGTCTTGGCAACCTCTGATTACTCATTTGTTCGCACACGGGGCCTCGGTTTAAAGTCTCATCCGAAGGATGAGAAGAGAGAGAGAGAGAGAGAGAGAGAGAGAGAGAGAGAGAGAGAGAGAGAGAGAGATCAATACACTCTCTGGTGAAGATCTAAGAAGATCCTATGCCTTTCTCATTTTATTTTTAATCTGATTTCGGAGTGGACTCACCATGACAGTTTGCATGGCCAGAAAACAAGTGCTATGTATGTGTGTGCTCTGCTGCTGTCCAGTACAGCACCAGAGCGGAAGCCGTGTTCGGTACGATATAACCAGAGTGAGTCTTGATGTAACTTCAAAACAAGTCACTTTGCCATTTTAACGATCAACTGATCTTTCGAAGATACGAGAAATTTTACTGTTCCATGATTTTCCAAGAAATCTGCGCTTCTATAAATGAAGAGCCGTGGTTTGCTATGTTCCGACCGCATTCCAATTTTCGACACCACTTGCGAATAAAGTTCAACTTTCACTAGGGAGTAGCCTGATGCGAGAGACGTAGCGCAGGTTTCAAACCTTACTCGGCAAAACGAACAGCCAATTTTGCTGCTTATGCATCTATATCCGCAACTGTACCTCTTTTAGCTCCATCCTGGCCTGTTAGCGTCATTTTGCATTCACTCTGCGTCTTTCTTTGCTTACAAGTTGTATCAGTTTGGTCTGTTTCACCGCGAAAGTTTACACCACTTTCCGCCATTTTGTTTTGAAGATACTGTTGTGCGCATGCGTCATCAGGGGAGATAAGTAACTGAACGCTAGGGCCTAGCAGACGACATAACGTGAGATGAACGGCATCGCTGAACGATAGAAGATGACGTTTTCGATTTCCAGATTTTTCGTTGACAAAAATCGGATTTTGATTAATAAAATCGTATTTCCGTATTTTCCAACTTTTTCCGGAACAAATACGGAAGGTGCACAGGTCTGCATTACCCCTGAAGACAGAATGTCCAACATACTGTTGGGACAGGGCAGTAACAAACAGAAAACTAAGCTTATAATACATCACCTCTGATGACAGAATGTCTAACATACTGTTGGGACAGGGCAGTAACAAACAGAAAGCTAAGCTTATAATGTTGGGACAGGGCAGTAACAAACAGAGAAATAAGCTTATAATACATCACCTCTGAAGACAGTATGTCCAATATAATGTTGGGACAGGGCAGTAACAAACAGAAAACTAAGCTTAAAATACATCACCTCTGAAGACAGAATGTCTAACATAATGTTGGGACAGGGCAGTAACAAACACATAACTTTCACCCACATAGAAATATGGAGTTTTCGCAAAGGAACGAGGAGGAAGACAATTTGCTGACATTACCTGTTGAAATTCCAGCAAGCGTTTCATGACAGGGTGGTGGTGAAGCCGAGGTGTTTTCTTCATCACAAAGTACATGTAGAATCCTCCGCAGATCAGGTAACTGCACGAAAACAGAAAGAAACAAACATGACTTGCTGACCATTCATAACGAAATATATATCCTGCTGGTTTTTGTTGTTTCTTTTTTAAAAAAAAATTAATTCATTCATTATTTATTTATTTTTTACATATTCTGGTTATTGTAAGAATATTTTGATATGAAAAGATTGCAGACTAGCACACATGCAAAGACACACTTAAGACTTCATTTTTATTGTTCTTTCATTTTTGTTTTGTTTTCTTTCAGAAGTTTGTGTTATGAATGAAGGCCGGTTACTTCCTCACAAGAAGAATTTGGTACTTTTTATTGCCCACTTACATCTAGTCACTTCACTATAGAAGAACAGCCTAAAAACTGAATTCTTAGCTCTCATGGAGTTTAAAAAAAAAAACAACCCAAATTAAATGAAAGAAAAAAATGTATTCTTATTGTATGATATTTATTATAGTAATAAAATCTTTTACACAGTTGCATGTATTAAATGCCATCTATATTTGTACTACATCAACTTTATCAACTGCAAAGAGATATCCTGTTGATTATCAGAACATCTTGCGCACACATAAAATCCTGTTCTACTTTTTGTAAGAGTAAGCCATGGTGTCCTCGTGCTGGGACTGCACGGCGTTGGGGCGCGGCCCCCGGGTGGTGGATGGGGGATTGCACACGTGAACCAACGCAATCTAAGGGAAGGACACCCTGACAAAAAACCCTGGTCCTCCAAGTCTGGGGGTTGGGCAGAAGGCCAACTACCTCCTCCCGTAAAAAAAACCCCAAGTTACAGAAACTATGGACATAAATTTACAAAGAAACCAGGGAGGAGCAGGGATCGCCAACTCTGGCAACATGACGACGATGGGTGAAAGCCTCCGGGAAGCCCAGTGTCCGACGAGGTCCTTCGCAAGCCCCACCACTAAACTTAACATCGGACACTGGAATGTTAGCACAATGTACAGCATAGGAACAGCAGCTCAAATTGCAAGAGAAATGGAAGACTATAAACTAGATATATTAGGGATTAGCGAAAGTAGATGGACGGGAGCTGGCAAAGTAAAACTAGCATCAGGGCAGACTGTAATTTACAGCGGGGAGGATGAAATACATGAGAGAGGGGTTGCGCTCATGATCAGCCAAGCAGCAGCAAAGTCACTGATGGAGTGGATGCCTGTCAACCAAAGGATATTAACTGCCAGATTCTACTCAAGATTCAGGAGAGCAACAGTCATACAAGTATATGCCCCCCCACAATGGAAAGGAAGCCACGGAAAAGGAACAGTTTTATCAAGAACTGCAAGAAACAATAGATGGATGCAACAAAAACGACATCATCATCATCATGGGCGACTTCAACGCCAAAGTAGGTAGCGACAACACTGGATATGAAAGGACGATGGGGGTGCATGGCCTTGGAGAGCAGAACGACAATGGAGAGAGGCTGTGTGAGTTCAGTCAGATGAATGGCCTCGTCATAACAGGTACACTGTTTCCACACAAGGACATACACAAAGCCACATGGGTCTCACCCGACGGGATGAGTAGGAACCAGATAGATCACCTGCTGATTAACGGACAATGGAGATCATCTGTATTAGACTCGAGAGTACAGAGGGGAGTAGATGCCAACAGCGACCACTACCTGGTGAAGACCAGCTTCAAACTACGGCTCAGCACACACAGGAACAAGAACAGGGTGAAGCCAAAGATAAACGTGGATAGACTGAAGAACGAAGAAGCAAAGAAAAAATACTGTGAGGCAGTGAAGAACAAGCTGGAAGAAAACAGGACAGAGAGTGAAGACATAGAGAAGATATGGGAGCAGCAGAGGAGTGCTTATGTCAATGCTGCAGAGGAGGTACTTGGATTCAGAAAAGGAAAAAGCAAACCATGGATCAGTGACAACACATGGAAGCTGATAGACGAGAGGAAGGAAATCAAGACCAAGATAGATTGCATCCGGTCAGAAAGGATTCAGAGCAGGATGAAGGAAAGGTACAAAGAAAAGGACAAGGAAGCGAAAAGGAGCGCAAGAGAAGACAAGAGAAAATGGATAGCAGAGAAAGCACAGAGAGCACAGGCTGCGGCGGAGAATGGACAACAGAAAGAAGTCTACAACATAGTGAAACAGCTGACAGGACAAGGCACAAGACAAGCGGCAGCAGTGAAGAACAAGAATGGAGACCTGTTGAAGAGTAAGGAGGCCAGGCTAGAAAGGTGGAAGAAACACTTTCAGGAGGTACTCAACAGGGATACACCAGATGACCCACCACAAGAAGAAGACGAGGAGAGAGAAGAACTAGATATTTCAATAGAAACCCCTACACTGCAAGAGATAAGAAATGCACTATGCACCTCAACAATGGAAAAGCACCGGGAATAGACCAAGTTACAACAGAGATGCTGAAAGCAGACCCAGAGACTACCAGCAAAGAACTGAAAAGAATATTTGACCTCATATGGGAGAAAGAAACTGTTCCCACGCAATGGACAAAAGGACTCATCTGCAAGATACCAAAGAAAGGCAATCTCCAGGACTGTGGAAACTGGAGAGGAGTCACACTACTGCCACTGGCCAGCAAGGTACTGAGCAGGATCCTGGTCAGCAGGATACAAGCAGGAGTGGATCCATCACTAAGAAAGGAACAAGCCGGCTTTAGGAAAGGGAGAAGAACCACGGAACAGATATTCATCATCAGGAACATCTTAGAACAAGTCAACGAATGGAATGCAACAATGTATATCCACTTTGTAGATTTTGAAAAGGCCTTCGACTCCATACACAGAAACAGTCTTTGGATCATCATGCGCCAGTATGGAATCCCTGGGAAATTGGTCAGGATGGTTAACCCTTTGCTGGGCACAACGCCCCAAAGCGCCCGACCCCGTCCTTGGGCAAAACGCCCCAAAGCGCCCGGCGACATAACCGTCACTTCAGAGCGATCATACAGTCGAAATTCCCGCCAATCTTGCTTCAAATCTCGTGAATATAGAAGCCACGAGACTGCCCGCGAGACTTCCGCATGTTTATTACAAATGGCGGCGATTGGAGTGAGTTTGTTGCAAGTTTTGGAGGAAAAAATCGCAAATTTTTCCAAGATGGATGCTATCTTCGAACCCGACATTTACGATCGTTTTTACAGCTTCCATGCCGAAAATATGACGCTGTGAGATGTGTATCTAGGCTCAAATATCGATGTAATCGATCCTAGTAGTGTGTGCACTTCTGAGTTTCTTGACTGAAGTGAGAGAGACGACTTTGACTACGGCGAAGTTCGAGACGAAAATCGATCGTCAAATCTAACACGGCCGATACGCGTTTTGAATTCTACTCTTAGATTTGGGGAAATTATCGTGGATTTCAAGTTCAGCAATGGTTCAGAACTTGATATATTGTGTTATTTGGTTGCTATTCGGGATTTTGATACGGTAGTGGCTCAAATTTAAACGTTAAGCTGATCGCGATCATCGGTAAACAAAAATGGCGATCGTCGGAATGTTCGATGTGTTCGTGCACCATTTATCAAAAACACTAAAAAACCAACAGTAGGTTGAAAATATCTTTTCTATAATTGTTTCTTAATGTTTTAGTTTTTATTTAATCAAAATCCATGCACGCATTCTAATGTTATTGCAACGCTAACTGTAACACACACAAACCAATCAATGACTTTGTGTGTTTATGCATTATAATTCTAAAAGAAAATAAAAATAATGACAAAAATTGGGTATTAGCAATTTCTTTATTCATTTCTGCATCTTGCTGTTTTTATTTCATCAAAATCCACTTGACCATTGTAGAGTTATTGCAAGTTAAATACATACACCCACTCACAAGCCATCCACCTCCATTTTCTCTGCCCGGCAGGAAGGTGACAAATGATTTTGCTGTGCCCAGCAAAGGGTTAAGTCCCTTTATGAGGACTTTCAGTGCGCTGTCATAGATGAAAACGAAAAAACAGACTGGTTTCCGGTGATTACTGGAGTGAAACAGGGGTGCTGCATGTCTGGATTCCTTTTCCTGTTGGTGATTGACTGGGTCATGAAGAAGACGACAGAGGGCAAAAGAACAGGGATCAGGTGGAATTTCACTACCATGCTAGAAGACCTCAACTTTGCAGATGACCTAGCCCTTTTATCATCGGCCATGAACCATCTACAGCAGAAAACAGCCAAGCTAGAGGACAATGCTGCTAAAGTAGGCCTGAGGATGAACGACAAGAAATGCAAAGCAATAAAAGCCAACAGCAAGAGCAAGGAGAAGCTGAAAGTCAGAGGGAACGATGTCGAAGAGGTGGACAGCTTCACCTATCTAGGGGCCAACGTGACGAAGGATGGAGGAGGAACAGCAGATATCAAAAGAAGGATAGCCTTGGCAAACACCCAGTTCAAACGCCTGTCTAACATCTGGCAAGCTGGAGACATCGGCAGCAAAACCAAAACCTCCCTCTTCAAGAGCTTGGTACTCTCAGTACTTTTATATGGATCTGAAACCTGGAAGCTCACAAAAGGAGAAGAAAGTCTGGACACCTTTCAAACCAAATGCCTCCGGAAGATTCTTAACCCTAGTAGCGCTGAAATGACGGCAGCGGTACTAGGTGCTGCTGGCTGAATTAACAGCAGCCATTGTTGATTTGCAGTAGGGTGGGGTCAAACAACTCTTGATATTGATATGTAAAACTAAACTAAGTGTGTAAAGTTGTAAATCACTGGAAAGCTTAGATAACAAGCTTTTAAAAGAGTGAAATTTTATAGCAGCATGTAGTGTTTATGATAATGTAAAAAATAAATAAAGTTTAAAAACTGCGCGTGCACTACCAATCACTGTTGCTATGTCCGTGACCC
>JASPKP010000307.1:35000-37500 GCA_030674155.1 Stramonita haemastoma | reverse complement strand
TTCAAACCAAAATCTGAATATCAAATGTATCTCATTAACAAAAACAGTCTAAACACTCAGAAACAAAACGCATACTTAATAACTTACCTTGGATGACTTCTTCTGTTTCTTTTTCCCTTTATCATTCATCTTATCTAGCATCATCTGAAAAATAAGAAAACCAACACACAAGTCAAACAAGTTTTACTTAAAGTTAAACTGCAAAAACTATCTATCAACTGACTGTATCAACTTCAAATCATGTGGTTTTTTTGCTCTTTTTTTTTGTCTTTGCTTTTCTTTTTCTATTTTTGGGGAGGTGCTTTTTATTCTCACTAGTTTGTTTTTGTTGTCATTTTATCATTTGTGGTTTATCAATATCAGCCTTGCTGTACCCATGCCAATCCTTTTGACCCCACCACAGCTGCTACACCCAGGCTCATGCTTCTTTCTAGCCAGAAGTTCAAAGAAGCTGATGATATAGGGCCACCATGATGCCACCAACCAGAAGGGTTCTGCACTGCTGGTAAGTCACTTCAGTGCCTTTAGTATACACGAGTATGTGTGTAAGCAGGACACTTCTCACTAAGCTTCCTACTGACAAGGATAATGGAATAAGCACTTGTAATTTTTTTTTTTTTTTACACCCAGTCACCATGTGCCTGCAATTTTGTAAATTTTGTTACCTGTTCCTGCCAGCACAAATGGCTTACTCTTCAGAAAGGCAGAACAGATTTTAATATCTGTACAAAATATTCTGCAGAACTTATCCTGTATACCATCTGTATAATTTCTTTTTAAAAAGAAAAAAAAAACCAACAAAAAAACCTTCAATGAAGGGGGGAAGTAATCCTCTTCAGTCAAATTCTGCAGCCGACGTTCTCTCAGTTTTCTCAGCTCTTCCTCCTCCAAGGCCGCAGCCCCCGCCTCGTCTTCGCTACCAGACAGGATGATTTTGTTGTCTCGCACGTCACCGCCCATGAACCACGACTTCTTGTTGCCCCACGCCCGGGAGTCCGGTAATGCTGATGATCCAATCAATAAATACTGAATCTCAGGCTTGTTTGAAACAGTGTGGTTCATAAATCATTCAGAAAAATCAAGACTGCACACCTGCGACTTCTTCCGTATTTTTTGTTTCCTTTACCTTTGAAAATTCTGAAGAAAGGAAAGCAATTTCAAAGAACTTTTATGTTGTTTCCTACAGCATGAATGAAGCACATTCTCTAGATAAATGTTTTCCATCGAGTACGCTGTTACAATGTTAAAAGTTTCTAATTACTAAAAATACAATATCAATGATGCCAATGGTAAAAACAAGTAACTAATGTCAACAGATCATCATGTTCAAAACAATCTGTGGTGTTTTTTCCAAACTCTCTCTCTCTCTCTCTCTCACACACACACACACACACACACACACACACACACACACACACACACACACACAAAACCCATACACATAACTGACAGTACCTTCATCTTCTGTGTCATCTTCCAAATCATCATCAAATTTTTTGATTTTGTTGTGTCTTATTTGACGCATCTGCTGCTGCATCAGGGTGATTTCATCTTCGCTGTCGGACTCATCAATCCCATACACCTCCTACACAACACACACACACAATTTGTCATTGCACAACCTGGCCTTTGTCCTCTTTATGAATTTTCTAAGTCTATATTGTAAACATAAATGTATCCACCAGAGGTAAACCTTGCTCTGCAATTAGTAAGAAATATATATCATTTCCTCAACAGAAACCAAATCTGGCACTGAACATCAGTTATCATCCATTCAAGGGAAATAGAATCCAAAAGAAAAGGCTCTAAGAGACAGAAAACAACTTTATCATGGAAATAATCTTTCTGAGACAAAAATTCTGAATATAAAAAGAGCTGTTTGTGTTTAATTAAAGAAAAAAAATCTATGTGATACTTTTAAAATGTTCTACTTTGCTGCTCTTTTACATATACTGCTGGTCTGAATCAAAGACATGTTTTTATTAACTTAACTTTTTAACTTTTCTTCTTTTTTTTCTTTTCCAGATCTCTTCTTCCCAAATCACGACAGTCAAAAACAGAAACTTCTTCGAAGGATATAATGGCCATTCAATTAAAGTCTCACAAAGCATTTTCAAAGATCTTCTTTGTTGAACACTCAAGAGTCAGACAGCAACGATTGTCATTCTGTCATAAGCCAAAATGCATTGCACTACTGTTAAGTGCCTAACTAGTCAGGCCTAGAGCACCCAACTTCAGCATGGAAGAGAATTTTCAGAAGGTGGGGATGCATTTTATACTGACAAGCCCCTGAAATCCCCATGGGGGCTTTTTTTTCTCACATACCAGACAATTTAAGCTGCTGTCTCAGTGCCTGAGCATTCAAAGAAGAAGAAGGAGAAGTTTCATATCTCCTGCATTCATAATGAAGATGTCTGAACAAAAACAAAGACTGTGTTGTTTGTTGGAAGAAGTGGCTGCACTGAACTCTGCAGAAAGATAGTGTCACTGGTCAACATAA
>JASPKP010000307.1:15000-30000 GCA_030674155.1 Stramonita haemastoma | reverse complement strand
ATAAACCGAGGCCCCGTGTGCCAACGCACGCAGAACATCTTGGCACATGTTAAATCCTCTTCCGCTTTTCGAAAGAGTAGGCCATCGTGTGTCGGTGGGAACAGATGACAAAACTGCATACACACGGAGACTGGATGTAAAAAAGCACATGAGTGCTTATTCCATTATCCTCGATTTAAAAGAATAAATAAATTAATAATTATTTGTAATATTTATAATTTTGACTCCAAAAGTTTGGTTATTTTGCTCTGCTAATGTTTTTCATGAGGTGCGTACTTCAGGTGTTCACAATCGCCTAAAACATTTTTGTTTGCTATGATTATTTTGCAAGACAAGAATTTAGGTGCTGGCAATGGTTAAAAAAAAAGTTTGTTTTTAAAGTTCAGTATCTTAAATGTTTGGGACAGTCACTTTCGTCTGAATTCAGTGAATTGGCAAGGGTTGAAGTTTTGTCTTATGCCTTGTTATCTAAACTGTTTGCTTTCCCCCGTGGGGATGCCGGGGGCCTGTCAGTATAAATAGTACCCTTACATTCATGAAATTCTGTGCAAAAATTTCCTCATTTCTATCACTCTTTGTTTCTGCCTCCCCCCCCCCCCCCCCCCCCCCCCCCCCTTTTCAACTCCTTTTTGTCTATTTTCTGCCTTCTTGGTCCATTCTCCGGCCTTTTTTCCAGAAAGATAACAATTCTCTCTTATGCACAAGCCTGATGACTTGTCTGGTACTATCACCAGAATGTGTGTGCAGCCTGACGCATTTGATTTTATTTATTTATTCTGTTATATCAAGGATAATGGAATAGGCACTCATGTGGTTTTTGGTTGTTTTTTTTATACATCCAGTCACTGTGTGTATGCAGTTTTGTCAATCTTGTCATTTGTTCCCACCGGCACATGATGGCTCATTCTTACGAAAAGCAGAACAGGATTTAACGTGTGCACAAGGTGTTCACTCATATAACAGACAACAATAGATGCTGAGTCTTCAACAAAGAAGAAGAACCTGCTTTGTAATGACACCTAATGCGACCTATGTAGGCTAAACGTATTACATGCAATTGCATGCAGTGCATGGGTGCCTCTCTCCTCTCTCTCTCTTTCTTTGTCTGCCTTTCTGCCTGTGTCTCTCTACTTGTCTGTGTGTGCATGCTCACACATCTGTGTGTGTACACATGTGCGTGTGTGCTTCTGGTCACACTCCTCTCCTGTTACTCTTGGTTTTTCAGTAAGCGCAATGCTTTTTGTGTTTTTTTTTCATCAGCCGTTCATCCCCTTTCTCCCTCCCCTCAATCGCACCCCCCATCACAGCTTTCTCTAAGAAAGCACACAATTGTTTGTTTTTTTTTTCTTTTACTGGTGTGGTAGCTGACCAGTGAGAGAGGCAACCAAAGCTTTGCTTTGGATAACTTATAGCCAGTGCCAAGGGACAGACTTTTTAAAAATGAGCTCATAGTAAGTACTCCTCAGTGAGTGTCTGTACTAAACCCCCTGTTTTATTCTTATAATTACCACAAAGATCTCTGCCTCCCCTTGTGAGTAAGAGGTTTGTGTGTGCGTACATGGAATGTTTATTTTATTTTATTTTATTCTTTTATATCGAGGATAACAGAATAAGCAATCATGTGCTTTTTTTCATCCGGTCCCCGTGTGTATGCAGTTTTGTAAATATTGTCATCTGTTCCCACCGGCACACAATGGCCTACTCTTACGAAAAGCGGAACAGGATTTAACGTGTGAATGTGAATGTTTGTGCATTTTAACTTCAGCTATAGTCTAATCTGAGGAATTTTGGAGGAGTGAAGTCAGTACTGATGTTAACTCCAGGGGAAAATTTTATCGATTTGGCATGTTAGTGGTGGCACCAGCCTGTGCTGTCAGATAGTGAGCTCAATGCTCTAACCATTAGAATTTGCAACCCCCCCCCCCCCAACACCCCCTCTCCCCCATTTCTACCGAATCTGATACCACTCTCTCAGTTGATAAAGTTCAGTGATGTAACTGCAGTTGAAGATTTGGAAAATGACCCTCTGTGTATTCAAAATAATTTTGTTGAGTTTTCTGTGGTGCACACAGAACTAGTTGGGTCCAAATGTCAGAAATCACAACTGTGGTTTGATGTCTGTAAGGACCCAGACCCTGTTCCTGATGCTTTCATTGATTGAATAACAGAGAAGTGAGTGCAGGAATGCAAGTGATAACAAAAGTAACAGATAGTTTATTTAGTGCCAATCCAATAGCTCATAGGCAGCACAATGTAATGCTATACAGTACAGTGCAACATAGTAGAGCACAGTCCAATACAGTACAGTACAGTGCAGCACAACACAGCCCATAAGGGACAGAAAAAGGAGAAAGTGAATGTGAAACACAAAAACTTATGGCAAGAAGTGCATTTTCATGGTCACACACAAGCACTTGTGATCACACACACACACATACATTAATATGAAATGGACTGGATCTTTATTGGAAACAGATTCTGATGCTGCATTTAGAAATCAAGCTTTCAACACATCTTTTATATATATACATTGTAACACGGTGGTACAGTTGAGCAAAAAATCATTCAGACAAAATATTCATGATATCTATTGCAATAAGATAAGAAAAAAAAGACGTTAAAATTCATTAAAGCCATTTTCACAACTGTTTAAAACTGCCTATGGCCATTCACACATCAGTATAATTTGGATACTGATTTCCTCCAAAGAAACTATTAAACCACACAGACACCCATAAAACCAAAAAAGACATGGTCTGGTTATGGAAAAGCCCATTCTAAAAAATAACCTGACCTTCAAAACTAGCATGTACATTTTACAACATTCTCTTTTCACTTATTTTAGAAGTTCACAACCATATCCATTGTGACAGATCATGTGACCTTGTTATTTGACAAATACCATAAAACCTGCTTTGGAAAATGACATATGCTATAGCCAAGTGGTTAAGACTGTTCAATTTCAATCCCACAGGTCCATGAAGTTATGGGTTTGAATCTCTGCGGCGTCTGGTGAAATAAGGGTGGGAAATGCTACAATCTCCCAGGTCAACTTCAAGTGCAGACCTGCCAGTGCCATAATTCCCTTTGTGTATATCTACACATGCATCAGATAAAATGCGCACATTACAGATCCTGTAATTCATGTTGGTGTTTGGTGGGTTATGGAAACTTGAACATACCCTGCATATATCCCTGAAGTTGGAATGCGGCTAACTTCACAGAGGAGAAAAATGGCTGCATGTATACACAAAATCTCACCATTGGTGAAACTAGCTGAGGAATGGGGGGTGGGGGGTGGGGGTGGGGGAATTAGAAAATTTTATTCTGTTGATCACTACCCAAATATCAGTTAATTTTTATGAAAGTACAGATGCATGCCGACACACAGAAAGAAAGCCACATACAATTATAGATTGTTCAAAACTTTTACAGAACATTTTTTTTCTGTATTAAAGCAACAACAGTATCATTCAATCAACAAAAAATCATAGTCATGGAGATACTATTTGCAAAGCAATTTTTAAAATACACATAGTCATTACATACAAATTTACTGATGGCAACTGTGGCACAAACGCCTAAAGAGTAAATAAAAAACAGTGGACTAGTGTAGCATGAATGTGAAAAAAACCTCATCAAAAACAATGGTTGTAGAATGAAAGTCTAAAATAAAAAAGGCAAAACAAAACCAAACACAAAGACTATTATAATTTGAAATATAGATGTACTTTGGTATACATTGCAAAATCACAAAATGTCAACTTTTACATGATGCACACACTAAAATAATCCAAAAGTGACAGTAGTGAAAAACTTAGGTCTTTTCTGACAAAGCTGCTTGTTATAAATTTTGTACGGCTTTGATGGTTGTGCTTCAAAAACAACTTAAGAAAAATAACAGGAACATGAGAAATACCAAATGATATGCACAAATAATTTGAGATATCCTTAAGGTTACCACTTTTTTCTTTCCCACCCCATCCTTCTCTTGTAAGACACCTCATTCACTGTGATATTCTTTTATTCTTTTTGTGAAACAATAACCAACAACAGCCATAATTTCACTTGCAAATTCTGTTTCTAAACTTTAAAGATTATAGAAACCAGTATTCAGCTTAGGTGATACCTTTTTTTCAAACTTGGAAAGGTTTGTTTTATTCTTAGAATTATAGCAGGGATATGCTCCACTTTCTTTTCTTCCTTTTTTTTTTCTGTTCAACAAACATCCCACTGTCAGTTTTCCTTTGACTTAATCAGAATACTCCTTTTAACACTAGATCCCTACGTTAAGGGAGAGAACCCCTCTTTCCCAGTACACATGCACTATGCTCATTGGAGACTTTCCTAAAACCCAGTATTTCCATCAAACCTCAAACTAGTGTCCAAAAATGCTTCAGTTTCAAAATTTAGGGAGATACTGGGACAGCCTGGACCTTCTAGCGACAAACACAAACGTGACAAGGCAGCAAAACCCAATGGTCCACTTGAGGAAGCTGGACCCCGGTCCCCCTTTTCGTGGATGCAGCAACCAGCGGGGTTTGCTCAATCCCTGGGACGGTTTGGAGGCAGGGCGCGACCCTTCCAGGGCTCCATAGTCTTCGCTGCTCAGAGCCTGCGGTCTGATTTTCTCCAGAATTTCTGCGGCCGCACGGAGACCTGACTGCACGGCGCCATTCATGTAGCCGCACCATGAGGTGGCTGTTTCTGTGCCAGCAAAGTGAAGCCTGGAAAACAAAATGTGTGGGTGACGACAAGAAACTGCATTCGAGAAAGTTTCTTTCAGTTTCAAGGAGTCTGTGTCAAATGTGTTCCAACAAAAAAAAAAAATCGGAAAAAAAAGTTTCAAACCACATTGAAAAAAAAAGTTTCAAACCACATTATCTGATTCATCAGATCAAGGTTGTGTGCCAAAAAAAAAAAAAAAAGTTAATCAGACATTTGCATACACATTCTTCAGTTATCGAAATGCAACAAATGAAATCCTTTTCTGTTTACCAATTCAGCACAGAAAATAGGCGGCATATTTCAGCACATGAATTCTGTTAGTGCCCTCTTCCACCTGTTGTGCCTGAAAGAGCGGATAATGAATATATTTTTCCTTACAGTCTAAATCTTTTAAAAAATCTTTTATTTCTTTCCATTTTCCTCACCTTTCAAATGGCTGCCTGATGGCCTTGGCAAAGACGGGCATGGTTCCAACAGGCATGGAGCAGACAGGCCCCCCCTCAGAGTAGGGCTCTTGGTTCCAGTCTTTCTCCACGTAGTCCAGGTATGAATACGCACCTTTGCCAAAATAATCAGCGAGCTGGTCCAACACAGCTCTCCGTCTGGCTTCAGCCTGAAGGAAACAGGAAGAAAACATTACAGTCACAACTAGGATCCAGGCTTCCCCTGCGCATTCTGAAAAAATGGACATGAAGCTAAAAACTCGATACTTAAAACAAGAAAACAAAAGCATACTTCTTTTAATTTGACTGTGTTGGTTTGATCAAAGCCTCATTTCAACTATGCCAGGTATGACATTTATAAGATTTTACTACAATTTGAGCAAAATTTACAAACAATGGCATGTTTACATTCAGTGTTGGGAAGAAACGTCATTAATACTTTTAGGATGGGACACTCTGCAGAGCACTATTTCAAAATCCATTTTTATGCAACTGTGACCAATCCCCCCTCCCCCTGAGCACCTCACAGCATACAATAAAATAAGACTGTCTGGCTGACAATCTATATCATTTCATTAAAAAGCATCAAATTTTTTAGGCAATCATGTTGAAATTCACTGATAAAAGCACAAAATGGCAACATTTCCCAAATACTGCAATAACTGGACTGCAGCAGTACATTTCATTCTAAGCTTTCTTTTTGTAGGCTACCTAGACAAAACCCTATTAGGTTTGATGTTAAGACATGCATTTAACAAAAATGAATACATTTATTTTTATTTAATTTTTTTCATTTTGAGGATAATGGAATAAACATTCATGGGCTTTTTTACATCTAGTCCCTGTGTGTTGCAGTTTTCGCCGATTTTGTCATTCGTTCCTACCAGCACACATGGGCCTACTCTTCCGAAAAGCCAAACGGGTTTTAATGTGTGCGCAAGATGTTCTGCATGCGTTCGCACATTGGACCTGGGACCCTGGTTTATAGTCTCATCCAAAAGATGGGAAGTGGAGTTGGCACTGATGTTAACTCCATAGGAAAAATCCTCTTAAACGAGATTGAACCCTGGGTCAGTAGATCACCAGCGCATCACTCTAACCACCAGGCTATCCTGTCCCCCAACAATAATGATAGAAATTTGGTGTCAGAGTGGTGATATTCGTGTGATAGGAAAAAAAGAAGAGAACAATGAAAACAAACTGATACTACAGAGAGCACTTACCGACTGCTGTGACCACTCCACCTTGATGTCCCCAGCGATGAAACCCAGGAGAGCTGGACTCTTGTTGTGCAGACAGGCATCGTACACGATGCACACAGGACCCGCGGAACAGTTGGGTACCGCCGTCATGCCTCCGTTTACACTCTCTTACACACACACACACACACACACACACACACACACACACACACACACTCTCTCTCTCTCTCTCTCCTACACACACACACACACACACACACACTCTCTCTCTCTCTCTCTCTCTCTCTCTTTCTTTCTCCACCTCTCCCTCTCTCTCTGTTTCCATGTCTGTGTGTGTCTGTCCTTTCTTTCTCTTTCTTCCTCCGTCTGCATTAGTGCACATTTGTCTAAAATGTACTTTTTGCTATGTCATGTGATTACTTGGGTATAGAACCTCGTTTGGATTGAGGAAATGACAAAAAAAGTCATACTTGGAGAGCTTATTATAGGGCAGAAATTGCTTAGTATGAAAACTGAAATTAGCTCAAGGAGAGGCCTTTAAACAGGCTAGAATTGTTGAAAAACCTTCAGCTTCAGGGGGCCTTGCCCCCTGACCCCCACTACATTTCAGGAAAAAGTGCTTTTTCTCCAGTACCATGCCTGTCATCACTCTCTCTGCCTTGCTCACATCTCCTGGAAAAATTAGTCCCTGCCTCTGATTGTCAGTGGCTTCATCCCTGAAAGTGGAACTTGAAAGTAAGCATACCTGCTACTGCATTATAACCATTACCACCCCCCCCCCCCCTCCCCTTACCCATCCTTCAATCTTTTTTGCCTCATATTTCTGACACTCCACCACATAATGAGTCACGTTGCACCACATGTCAAATTTTTACATATTGACATTTAATAAATCTGAAAAAAAAAAGATTTTGTAAAGGCTATTCAATACAGCAAACAGATTGAAAATTGGACAATTCTATGAAACAGTTATCACAAATTGAAATTATGCACTGCGGGATGTGGCAAAATGAGAAATGGACCTATCTAGCATTGTAACAGAAGGTCAGAAGGAAGTCTTGGGTATTTCAAAAAGCGTTTTAAAGCAAAACGGAAGAAAATTACGCCGTGACATTTCAGTAAAAGGCAATGCCTATAGTTTTATTAATCAATCTAAATCTTAAAATCATTATCCTGACCCCCACCTGCCTAAAATGCTCATATTGCAAAAGTTGGTTTGGTGCAAAGTGACTTATTTTGTGGGGAGTGTCACATTTAACAGCATCCAAAATAACCATCATTTACCACTCTCCCTCCTACACATTGTCAAATCATTCCTATCCTGACATTCAACTGTCAGGACTTAAGCCATCCAAATATTCTGCTGCATTTCCACCCCCCGCCTCCCTCTCTCTCTTCCCCCCCCCCCCCTCTCACTCTCCCTCTCTCTTTTCAGTGCTGATTTAAAGCCATCTAAAATACTGCATCCTAGGTAATACCACTTGTGAAATAAAATTTAAAAAACCAAAATGACTACAACCCTCGCCTATCCACCCCCTTTGCAGCAGCTTATACAAAAAGATGTTTACTGCAGCCCTATTACAAGAGTCCCCCCCCCTTCTCCCTCAACCCTTGTTTCAAAAATGGATGGAGAATGTTCATTTCTAAATTGGCTGCAGAGGGGGAGGGGAGGGGGTTCGTGCATGCCCGTGTTTTTGGCTTCTTTTATTTGTGCGTGCATGCGTGTGTGTGTGTGTGTGTGTGTGTGTGTGTGTGTGTGTGTGTGTGTGTGTGTGTGTGTGTGTGTGTGTGTGTGTGTGTGTGCGTGCGCTTTGATCTGTGTGTTGTATGTTTATCCAGTGATTTACCTTGACTGAACAAACACTACCTTCTACAGTAGCACAGTCGTAAAAACATGGCTGCACTTCTTCTCTTCACACTTGAAATGTAATTTGAAATACTACGCCACACCCAGCTCAAAATGCAACTGTCTTAATGCACCCATCTCCATATGTAAAATAAGGCGATCTAAAAAGGCGACCGCAACAGGAAACCCGACTCTTGCTTGTAAAATAAAGTGATGCAAAATATGAAAAAAAGCCTTCATCACGTGTGAAACAAAACCGTCCAAGATACATTGTGGTAAGCTCCCCAAAAGATGCAAAATAGAGCCATCTAAAATGACCATCTTGAAACCCACCTCAACATGGGAGACAGTCTTTTAAAATACTATCGTTGTAATAAACCACCGCCACATGTGAAATAAGCCATCTTTAATATAAAAAACAACAACAAATTTTCACCGTACAAAACCTCGGTGCACATAGGGACTGAATGTAAAGAAAGGTTCAATACTATTGTAATGATCAAAATAATAATAAAACCATCCAGCATGCAAATATAATAAACCCACCACCACATGCGAAATGAAGCCATCTATATTCTGTCCTACTATATATACTGTCGTACCTCCACGTGTAAAATAGTGCCATTGAAATTGCAATTGTAGTAATCTTTCTCCACATTGGAAAAAAAAACATTTACAATGCAGTTGTCCAAGGCCACATGATGATAAACCCACCTCCACATGTGAAATATAACTACTGTAAACAACCCCCCCCCCCCCCCCCCCAAAAAAAAAAAATATATATATATAACCACTGCATGTGTGAAATGAAACCATCTATATCTAAAATATAACCACAGTAATAAACCACCTACACGTGTGAAAAAAAGCCATCTAAAATATAACCACCATAATAAATCCACATCCACGTGTGAAATGAAACAATCTAAATTGTAACCACTATAATAAACCTACCTCAACTTGTGAAATAAAGCCATTGAAAATATATAACCACCATAATGAACTCTGGGCCCACCTCGTAATAAATCCACTTCAAGTATAACCATTGCAATAACAAACCACCACCACTTTTGAAATAAATATAACCACCATAATAAACCCACCTAGTTCCTCCATGTGTGAAATGAAACCGTCTAAAACATAACCACTGTAATAAACACACCTCCACATGTGAAATGAAGCCATCGAAAATATGTCGTAATAGACCCACAACTACATGTAAATAAAGCCATCGAAAATATAACCACTGTAATAAACCCATCTCCACATGTGAAATGAAGCATTAGAATATATATCGGCTGTAATAAACCCACCTCCACATATGAAATAACGTTATCTAAAATATATTGTGATAAAGCCACTTCCACATGTGAAATAATGCTTTCTAAAATACATAATAAAGCCACTTCCACATGTGAAATAATGCTATTGAAAATATGTTTTAAACCCACCTCGATTCCATTATCCTGATATAAATAAACCAATAAAAATAAAACCATCTAAAATATGCCATACTAAAAAGACAATCTGAAATAAAGCTATCTGGAGTACACCTGTACTGCACTAATCTGTCTCCACAGATGATGTTAAGTCATCTAAAATATAATTGTTCCCCGAACAATTGAACAAAAGCTACCCAAAATACAACAGTCATAATAAACATGCACCCACATGTGAAATGATTAAATGTACAAAATACAACTGTCCTGATAAACGCACCTCCACATGACATGTGAAACAAATTCATCCAAAACACTTAACAGGTGAAATAAAGTCGCTTTCCACTCCTACCTATTCCTTGGCTAGATTTCCGAGGTTCATCTATGGTGAGATTTTTGTGTATAATGGCCATTTTTGCCCATCATACAGTACTGTGTTCCAACTTCGGGGATGTAGCTATACTGGGTGTGTTTTGTGTTTTTGTGACACAGACATGAATTGGGTGATCTTTAAGTACATATTTCATCTTCTGCACGTGTATAATATACACAAAGGGGATCAAGGCACTGGCAGGTCTGCTCTTGAAGTTGACCTGGGGATCATAAAAATCCCCACCATTTAATTCAACAGACGCTGTCAAGATTTGAACCCATGGGATTAAAGTTCAAAGGTCTTAACCATTCGGCAATAGCAGAATAAGCCAGCTAAGACATGCCATTACAATACACTCACCTCTACATATGAAATAAAGCCCTCTAAAATCCATCCAAAATAAATAATTGTTATAAACCTAGCTCTACATGTGAAACGCATTAAAACCAGTTTCCACTTTTCGGAAGAGTAGGCCATTATGCTCTGGTGGGAATGGATGACAAAATTAAAAAAACTGCATACACATGTGGACTACATGTAATTTTTTTTTTTTTTTTTAAAGCAAATCGGTGCTTAGTATAAACAGTTCTGTGAAACAGACACTAACTTTGCACCGGCCACTGGCCCAGCGGCAGTCAACCTGCTGATGGATTGTTTACAGTGGAGTACTTGGCATGTGTCTACAGCCACCAGGGTTAATGTTCTCGGCAAGAAAGGTAGGCAGCACGCATGCCTGTAGCCTGTAGTGCATGGCCCTGGTGGTTGTTCTACTTTATTTCACTGTTCCAAGATACAGCATTTGGAAAAGTCAAGTCAAGTCAAAAACACTTTAATCATCCCTGAAGGGCAATTACAATACTGACAGGCATATTGATACAAATCATAATCAAACACACAAAGTAGCTACATTTCATATTTGTTCAAACATATAACTTCAAATAAAAATGTCACAAACAATCAGACTCTACGTGCGCACGCTCGCACACGCGCAAACACACGCATACACACACGCCAATGTTTAGATACAATGTTCTTAAAAAACCATTGACTAGAAAAGACATATGATCACCATTATTTACACATTATACGCACGCGTTCGCATCCGCACATATGCATGCATGCATGCACACACACACACACACACGCTCCCCCCCTCCCCATACAATCTACACCCACCCGCCCCCACACTCATGCATACACACACACGCCCCCCCCCCCCCCCCCCTACACATACACACTATCCACACCCACCCGTCCCCCTCCCCCCCCACCACACACAATTGGTAGAAAGACATGAATTTACAAGCAAATCAAAAAATCAATAAAGCCAAAATTAAGACATACTTATTTTATGGGTACATATGCATGTATGTGCACGCCTGTATGCATTGGCTACATACATAACAGTGGCAGTCAGGTAAGTAATTCAGAGAACACACACACACATACACACACACACACACAATAAACAAAAAAGAGCAAACAAACAAACAAAAGACAAACAACCTCAGTCAGTGTTATTATGAGTTTAAAACTTGGATAGCTACTGGTACAAAGGAATTCCTTTTTCTGTTTGTTTTGCTGTTGTGGCATTGAAAACGACGTCCGGAAGGCAACAATTCAAATTCTGAAAACAGAGCGTGGGAGGAATCGGCCAAAATGGCTGTTGCTTTGCGTACAAGCTGCTGATTACAAAACGACTTGAGATCTCTTTGTTCTTCTCCGATAATTTTAGAGCAGATTCTCACAATTTTCTGAAGACCATTCTTGTTCTTAATGCTAAGGTTATTGTACCAGCAAATGAAAGCAAAACTTAAGACGCTCTCTATGTAAGACTTGTACAACAAAGAAATAATCTTTTTGTCGACAAAAAATGAGTTAAGCTTCCTCAGAAAATACACTCGTTGTTGCCCCTTTTTGACAATGGCGTCAGTGTTAGCATCCCAATTTAGCTTGTGGTCAAAAACAGTTCCCAGATATCTGTATTTCAAAACGTTTTCAACTTCTTCATTATGGATGATGGTATTCCCAGAAGTGTGCTCCGATCTTCTGAAATCAATAGGAAGATCTTTAGTTTTAAAAACATTTAGCTCCAGATAGGCCTCATCACACCAATGTACGAACTCGGTAAGGGCTGGACCATGGTCTAGGACTGATCCAGATAAGAGAGACAGAAGAGCACTGTCGTCTGCAAATTTTACCAGAAATGAGTTTTCGTGGCTGCTTCTACAGTCATCTGTGTATAGAATGTAAAGAAGTGGCGAGAGGACGCAGCCCTGTGGGGAACCAGTGTAGGTATGTCTAACCGATGACTGTATTTTGTTGGCAAAAACACGCTGTGGCCTGTCAGTTAAAAATTCAATCAGTCAACGTACAAGTTGATTGTCTATATCAAATTTTGAAAGTATTTTGTTAACCAGAATATGAGGCTGCATTGTATTGAAAGCTGAGCTAAAGTCAGCAAACAATATTCTGGCATGAGAATCAGGCGTTTCCAAGTGACTGTACAGCTTGTTCAAAATGAATAGTTTGGCATCTTCGACACCCCTTCTAGATCTGTACGCAAATTGTAATGGGTCAAGGTCTTTCTCTGTAACAGAAAGAATAAGAGATTTTATGATCTTTTCTAATGTTTTCATCACCAGTGATGTGAAAGCTACAGGTCTGAAATCATTAGGCCGAGTAGGACTGGGTTTCTTTGGATGAGGTATAACATTGGAAGTCTTCCAAATAACTGGTATCTGGCAAGTGACCAGCGAGGTGACACTTGGAAGTTTACATGAAGAAGTGTTTTTTTGTAAATTAATCAGTTTAGTTTAATCTGCCACAGCAGATAGACATAGAAACTGAACTTGTATGTGTTTAGTAGCATGATAATCTGCTTTCTATTATCTTTTCTAATAATGGGGCTTACAGCTTGTTTCCTGTTAGGCATGAAATGTCAGTAGTTATTCTGTACAGGAAGTCAAATACCCCCTCACAGCCCTGCCTGCAGTAGTTGCTATACAACCCTCCTTTTCCTGCTGTGATATTTATAACTCCCCACTGATAGCAGCA
This sequence comes from Stramonita haemastoma, assembly GCA_030674155.1. Lineage (NCBI taxonomy): Eukaryota > Metazoa > Mollusca > Gastropoda > Neogastropoda > Muricidae > Stramonita > Stramonita haemastoma. The sequence continues at coordinate 16,912 of JASPKP010000307.1, read as the reverse complement.
GGTCATGAAATCTGAGGCAGGCACTAAAAGCAAGGGTAGGAACAGCAGTGAAGTAAATAAATGTCATTTCACTCACTCACTTACTCAGTCCCAAAGGACATAGGGGGGACATGAGAGAAGATGCAACAGAGATCTTTTTCCATGCTTCACAATCCTGTGTGGAAACAAATGACACTTGAATGACAACGCCATATGCTCAACAAGATAAAATAAAAGAGGCGGTACTTTTTAAGCTGACGTTTTCAAATTTTATGCATGTAGGTCTATTGGTTTTTAAGACTGGTTTGACAGGAGAAACTTGGGGCGTTCACTGTGAGGATTCAAGCCACAGCAACAACACGTTCGAAGCGCTGGCACACATTTTGAGATCTGAGGCTGGTTTCGCCTTTCCGATTCCAGCAATCAAAAAGGGGAAAGAAGGGGCCTAAAGGCACCTGCCCAAGCTGTTGCAAAAAATACACGCTGTGCGTGAGAGTCCATGTAATGTGAATGAATGAAAAAGAAACACATTGGAGAAATTCTGCTTTTATGTGCCTGTCTTCAAAACTTGCCAGCCACATCTGGTGTGATGTCAGAATTTCCTGAAAGAATCAAGTTGGGTTTTTTCCTGGAAATGCTTTCAGTTTGGTGAGCTCCCTTACAGGAAACTGACTGAAGGTCTTATTATTGCTAAGTAAAGTTCTCAAGACGGACAAGACTTTCTTATATCTGAGCCAACATCCTTGGTGGGACCAGAAATTGACATTCTTATAAGAGGGGTTTCTTATAAGCAAGATTCTTATATCGGAGTTTTCGATAGTCATAATAAAGAACACCTTTGACAGAACCAAATTTTTTGCTTTCTTATAAGGGGGATTCACTGTAAGTGAGCTTCTTATAAGCGGGTCCGACTGTTAATAGCTAATTGGACATTTCATAATGGTAAAAACATAAAACATACTCTATCTACAATTACTCGTCAAGTTTGTTGTAATCGTTGTTTTTGTAGTCGTTGTTGCTGCTGCTGGTGCTGCTACTGCTGTGGTTGTTCTTAAATTGGTTCGTTCTGGTCACGTTCTCTTCTTACAGGAAACAGACTGAAGATCTCCTATTGCAAGTAAAGTTCTCAAAACCAACTAGACTTTCTTATATCCAAGCTAACATCCTGGGTGGGACCAGAAATTGACGTTCTTATGAGGGTTTTCTTATAAGCGTGATTCTTATATCCAAGCTTTCCTAAGTGATAATAAATAACACCTTTCATGGAACAAAATTTTTTGCTTTCTTATAAGGGGGATTCACTGTAAGCAAGCTTATAAGCGGGTCCCACTGTGTGTGTGTGTGTGTGTGTGTGTGTGTGTGTGCGCACGCGGAATTATTGAAAATTTTATAAATTATAAATTTTACAAGCTTTGCATTATCAAATATACATACACAATGTCTTTCAAAATGAAAACTCAAACCAGATACAATACATTCATCATATTTTATTCACACTTTTTTTATTATTATTTTTTTTAATACATTCACCAAAACTCACATTATGTAGAACCCATACATTCAAATTTCTCACATCATGTAAACCCTTACACTGAAATTTCTCACATCATCTCAAATCCATACATTCAAATTTTCTCACATCATGTAAAACCCATGCATTCAAATTTTTCACATTATCAAAAACCCATGGACTCAGTTTTCACATTATCAAAAACCCAGGAACTCAACTTTTTCACATCCGGTAAAACCCATGCATTCAAATTTCTCACAGGGGTCAGATAGCTTAGTTGTATGTGCATTGTGCTCATGATCTGAACACCTGGGATCGAGCCACCATGTAAGTGCCCATTTCTGGGGATTTTATCATGGAGTTAACATCAGTACTGACTCCAATCCTCCAAAAGTCCTTTGGATGAGACTATAAACCAATGCG
>JASPKP010000307.1:0-10000 GCA_030674155.1 Stramonita haemastoma | reverse complement strand
ATTGCAAAACTGAAACATGGCGTCAGTGTCCGGATACAGTGGCTATTGCAAAACTGAAACATGGCGTCAGTGTCGGGATACAGTGGCTATTGCAAAACCGAAACATGGCATCAGTGTCGGGATACAGTGGCTATTGCAAAACCGAAACATGGCATCAGTGTCGGGATACAGCGGCTATTGCAAAACTGAAACATGACATCAGTGTCGGGATACAGTGGCTATTGCAAAACTGAAACATGGCGTCAGTGTCAGGATACAGTGGCTATTGTAAAACTTAAACATGGAATCAGTGTCAGGATACAGTGGCTATTGCAAAACTGAAACATGGCGTCAGTGTCCGGATACAGTGGCTATTGCAAAACTGAAACATGGCGTCAGTGTCAGGATACAGTGGCTATTGCAAAACTGAAACACGGCATCAGTGTCAGGATACAGTGGCTATTGCAAAACTGAAACCTGGCATCAGTGTCAGGATACAGCGGCTATTGCAAAACTGAAACATGGCGTCAGTGTCGGGATACAGTGGCTATTGCAAAACTGAAACATGGCGTCAGTGTCCGGGGCTATTGCAAAACTGAAACATGGCGTCAGTGTCTGGATACTGTGGCTATTGCAAAATTTAAACATGGCGTCAGTGTCAGGATACAGTGGCTATTGTAAAACTGAAACATAGCGTCAGTGTCGGGATACCGTGGATATGGCAAAACTGAAACATAGCGTCAGTGTCGGGATACCGTGGATATTGCAAAACTGAAACAGTGTCTGGATACAGTGGCTATTGCAAAACTGAAACATGGCGTCTGTGTCTGGATACAGTGGCTATTGCAAAACTGAAACATGGCGTCAGTGTCAGGATACAGTGGCTATTGCAAAACTGAAACATAGCGTCAGTGTCTGGGTAGAGGGGGCTACCTATCTTATGTCTTAGGCTGGAATGATCTGGAATTTCCCCTTCACTGTGTGTTTTGGGCTCTTCAACATCGCAGACCACAGCACACAAATTCAACATCATTCAGTCAAGAGTGCTATATTTGGTGCACCCTGTCCTTTTACCTAGTCCAAGTGTGGTCAGTTCCTGCTATAAATAGCATCAGCTGGTTACAGCTGGGCTGGGCTGGGCTAATTAGCAGCTGAGAGGAGCTGAAAGTGGGGGATTCTAACAGCTGTGAGACCTGCCTACCCTAGCATATGAAAAATAGTTTTTGGACAGGCCAAATATAGCATTTTGATTTCAAAAATAGGATTCTTAATCTTTCTTGGTCTTGATGTATTCTAAACATTATTTATTTGATGGTTCAAAATTGGGGCTTTGATTCCTTGGCAGTGCTATGCTTTTATGAAGAAGACATCAGTATTTGCCATCAGTATCATGGAAAAGATTCAGACTGAACATGTATTACAAGCATACTGGCAGTGAAAGAAAAGGGGGAAAAAAGACAGCTAGATTATGTTGTTATTGCTCCTAAATTTAACTAACCAGCACATCCAGTAGCAATAGCCGCCGCTGTAGTCTAGTGGTTAGGGCGTTGGACTCGTAATCTAAAGGTTGCGGGTTTGATCCCAGCTTTCGGCTATGGCGTTGTGCCCTTGGAAAAGGCACTTTACGGCTATTTTCTCACCCCACCCAGGTGTAAAAGGGGTACCAACCTTGTGTTGGGGGTTAACCCTGCGATAGACTGGCGTCCTATCCAGGGGGAGTCTATGACTCTCAGTCGCTTAACGCCACAGAAACCGGGATAAGCACCGGCCTGATGAGCCTTAAGGCTCGGGACAGTCTTTAACTTTTAACCAGTAGCAATCAGATGCCCTGAGCCATGAGCTTTTTCTTCGTGACCTGTCCATGCAGCTTTTAAAATTTTCTCTTTCTCTCTCTGTGAAATCATTTTATTCATTCATTTTTTTACAATAAATTTGGCCTTGATAAAAACAGATTGAATGCCGCCGCGGTAGTCGAGTGGTTAGGGCGTTGGACTCGTAATCTAAAGGTTGCGTGTTCGATCCCAGCTGTCGGCTATGGCGTTGTGCCCTTGGAAAAGGCACTTTACGGCTATTTTCTCACCCCACCCAGGTGTAAAAGGGGTACCAACCTTGTGTTGGGGGTTAACCCTGCGATAGACTGGCGTCCTATCCAGGGGGGAGTCTATGATTCTCAGTCGCTTAACGCCACAGAAACCGGGATAAGCACCGGCCTGATGAGCCTTAGGCTCGGGACAGACTTTAACTAACTTTTTTTAAAAAACAGATTGAAACATTCCTGTTTCTGTACTAGTTCTGGGAGACCCAAGGAAGTTTTAGAAAAGATTATAATCACTTATGAAGACAGAATGCCTAACTTAACACTTTCTACCCCGGGTACGGATTAATCCGTACCACACGATCATCTCCCCTGGACGGGGTACGGATTAATCCGTACCACAGCAGGTACTTTCACTTTCGCCCTCCCATTCTGTTCTATTCTCACTTGGTCGTTTTAGCTTGTTGGCTTTAGCTGCCACGTTGGTCGCACATGGTTCACAGCTAATTTGCATATAAACTGAGCGTGTTTTTGTTGTGTTTATTGTTGTTTAATGTGTCATATGCTTGTAGCATGCCTTTGGTACATCATACTTTCACTGCTGACGAAGTAACAGAAGTTTTAAACGAGTTATTACGTTGCTGATAAAGATCGTGTTTTGGATAGAGATCGTGAGAGCTTTGAGTCTCGCGATACTAGACTGTGTGCCGCTTGAGGAGCGAGATAGGCCAGCTAAAAGGGTGTGGGAAGGGGGGGGGGGTGACTGGGGAGGGGCGTGGCCTTGGTACTGCCAGTACCGCTACGATAAAAACACCAACTGTTTACATGAAAATGAACTACAAACCACCTGGTGAAGTGCAAACATTCTGTACATATGAATAAAGTAGTATAGAAAAGTTCAGGAACTTACTTGGACTAGGGAAGAAATGTTATCTGAATATTCCATAATTGTTATTGTGACTGTCATGTGTACAGTTAAGTGGTTCCCTTTGATTTATATTACATTTGATGCCATGCTGGAAGAAAACTTGTATAGTACCTATGTTTGTCCCTGTTTATTTGAGATTCTTGTGTAGTTTTGTTGTTGTTGTGTTGTATTTGTTGCATACATTGTGTAAAAATCATAAGCCCACCAGTGGGATCACCACTTAAAATCAGAGCAATTACGTAATTTGACACCATAATTAACATATTCTTTTTTATGCAATATAAATTTTTATGCACGCATATAATGGGCAGTCATTTACCCACACAATGCCATAGTTTCATAAAAATAGGCTTCAAACAAAAAAGATATGAGGATTTTACTATGATGACCCAGTGCACACTGCACTCAGCTGCTGCAGGGCTGGTCAACAGAGACTGCAGTGCAGCTGAACCCTTGGGGTACAAAGTGTTAATGTTGGGACAGGGCAGTAACAAACGCATAACTTTCACCCACATAGAAATATGGAGTTTTCGCAAAGGTATGAGGAGGAAGACAATTTGCTGACATTACCTGTTGACAATTTGCTGACATTACCTGTTGACAATGTGCTGACATTACCTGTTGACAATTTGCTGACATTACCTGTTGAAATTCCAGCAAGCGTTTCATGACAGGGTGGTGGTGAAGCCGCGGTGTTTTCTTCATCACAAAGTACATGTAGAATCCTCCGCAGATCAGGTAACTGCACGGAAACAGAAAGAAACAAACATGACTTGCTGACCATTCATAACGAAATATATATCCTGCTGGTTTTTGTTGTTGTTTCTTTATTTTTTTAATTCATTATGTTATTATTATTATTATTATTTTTTTTTTTTTTTACATATTCTGGTTATTGTAAGAATATTTTGATATGAAAAGATTGCAGACTAACAGACATGTCAAGACACCTTAAGACTTCATTTTTATTGTTCTTTCATTTTTGTTTTCTTTCAGAAGTTTGTGTTATGAATGAAGGCCGGTTACTTCCTCACAAGAAGAATTTGGTACTTTTTATTTCCCACTTACACCTAGTCACTTCACAATAGAAGAACAGCCTAAAAACTGAATTCTTAGCTCTCATGGAGTTTCCATGAAAAAACCCAAATTAAATGAAAGAAAAAAATGTATTCTTATTGTATGATATTTATTAAAGTAATAAAATCTTTTACACAGTTGCATGTATTAAATGCCATCTATATTTGTACTACATCAACTTAAATCAACTGCAAAGAGATATCATGTAGATTAGCCCTCTTGCATTCGGATTCTCTGAACACAAACTGCCCCTAGATTTCGCATTCCATCACAAAATCAGGTCAGGCACACATGCTTGCTGGCCTTTTCCTCCTTCTAAGTACATACCAGCAGCTATAATTACTTCCAGGCTCTCAGCAGGGTTTCTCCTTCTAGCCTGATAGAGCTTTGACATGTGGTAGCAATTAGTGATGGTTACAGCCTGATGGAAATCTACTGTATGTTAATCCCGGATCAGGACTTAGGGGGGGGGGGGGGTAATTATTCAATCCTGGCAAATCCTGGATCGGAACTAAGAGGGTTAACCCTTTGCTGGGCACAACGCCCCAAAGCGCCCGACCCTGTCCTTGGGCAAAACGCCCCAAAGCGCCCGGCGACATAACCGTCACTTCAGAGCGATCATACAGTCGAAATTCCCGCCAATCTCGCTTCAAATCTCGTGAATATAGAAGCCACGAGACTGCCCGCGAGACTTCCGCATGTTTATTACAAATGGCGGCGATTGGAGTGAGTTTGTTGCAAGTTTTGGAGGAAAAAAATCGCAAATTTTTCCAAGATGGATGCTACCTTCGAACCTGACATTTACGATCGTTTTTACAGCTTCCATGCCGAAAATATGACGCTGTGAGATGTGTATCTAGGCTCAAATATCGATGTAATCGATCCTAGTAGTGTGTGCACTTCTGAGTTTGTTGACTGAAGTGAGAGAGACGACTTTGACTACGGCGAAGTTCGAGACGAAAATCGATCGTCAAATCTAACACGGCCGATACGCGTTTTGAATTCTACTCTTAGATTTGGGGAAATTATCGTGGATTTCAAGTTCAGCAATGGTTCAGAACTTGGTATATTGTGTTATTTGGTTGCTATTCGGGATTTTGATACGGTAGCGGCTCAAATTTAAACGTTAAGCAGATCGCGATCATCGGTAAACAAAAATGGCGATCATCGGAATGTTCGATGTGTTCGTGCACCATTTATCAAAAACACTAAAAAACCAACAGTAGGTTGAAAATATCTTTTCTATAATTGTTTCTTAATGTTTTAGTTTTTATTTAATCAAAATCCATGCACGCATTCTAATGTTATTGCAACGCTAACTGTAACACACACAAACCAATCAATGACTTTGTATGTTTATGCATTATAATTCTAAAAGAAAATAAAAATAATGACAAAAATTGGGTATTAGCAATTTCTTTATTCATTTCTGCATCTTGCTGTTTTTATTTCATCAAAATCCACCTGACCATTGTAGAGTTATTGCATGTTAAATACATACACCCACTCACAAGCCATCCACCTCCATTTTCTCTGCCCGGCAGGAAGGTGACAAATGATTTTGCTGTGCCCAGCAAAGGGTTAAACAAAACTTCATAAAAATGATATTACTTGCATCCTGCCTAGCACCTTTTCCTGGGCGATACAAGAAATCCATGCTTTTGGCAAAATAATGCCCCCCCCCCCCTCCCCCCCAATTTGGAAGTGACATGCTTCCAAACATAACAGGAAAAGTCTTTAAAAACAGAAACGAAGTCTCTGCAAAGTGTGTTAAGGTGGGGAAGGAAGATCATGGCCAACACCGCTCCTGACAAGTTTCTGTCCAAGTCGTTGAGGCCTTGGCTTATAAATTTGCATGACGATGCTACAATATCTACCATGTTACGGCAGCAGCAGAGATTCATTCTTCACTTACTTGCTGATGATGTGATATTTCATCCTTATGTACGTGGCCCCAACTCCATCAATCTTGCAATTTTTTACCAGTCCCATCAAGGGAAGGATTCTCTTCCGGAATTCCTGCATCTGCAACCAGAGCCCATGCTTTAGAACACACTCTCATAAGTCACCCAAAGATTCTCTGGAAAAAGGGCTGTTGATTTGTGTTAAGTCTTGTTTTCATTATAACAATTTCTATACCTGTAAATGGATTTCTGACACGTTCTGAAACACCAAATATTACGCACAACACAAATATTGTAAAATATCCCATGGCACCAAGACTATCTGCATTTTCCTTCCTCCCCCCTCCCACCCCCACCAACCACATCACCCTCTGCCCTAGCTTATCTAACAGGTCAAAAATGTTATCTGCCCTCCTTTCAATAATGTTCAAAGACAGCAGAAGTAAAAGATGGTGACATGCTTATAACGCAATCTTAGCAATGAGAAGTTCTAGCAACACATACATCTCAGCAGGTTTCCATGATTCAACTTTCTATGGTTCATACAAATTTCTTCTTGTTCTTATGAACTGTAGATCAAAGAAAACTTCTGTTTGGCAAATGAAATACATACCTTTGATTTAAAATCCTCAACCAGTGGCAAAAACTCAGGATGCATTTGTTTCATTCTCTGCAACAGGAAAATATTCCGGGTGATCAAAAGGCTGTTAAGCTGAGAAACACACAACAACACTGACCACAAACTTTTTAAAACAAAACATCTCTGTTGTTTTTCTTAAACTTGTGCTTCTTCCATCTTCACCTACAAAACAGTTATGTAAGTAACATTAAGAAAGTGACAATGAAATATTTCATATCTGGCTAAAGCATTCTGTGTGAGAAGTAAATTTGTTTCTCTGCTATACCTTTCAAAACAAAAATGCTAATCAGAAATGGTGGTGCAAAGTTTGAGGCATCAGTTCACAATGTTTCTTTTGGTTTGTTTTAACCACCACACACATCTGCTATACAAATGTCACACAAAATAGATTCCACAAAATTCACAAATATTGAACATGAAGCTTCCCAAAAAGAAACACTTCATATAAATTCCGTAAGGTACATTGCCCAAAACTGTGTGTATGTGTATGTATGTAGTGTGTGTGTGTGTGTGTGTGTGTGTGTGTGTGTGTGTGTGTGTGTGTGTGTGTGTGTGTGTGTGTGTGTGTGTGTGTGTGTGTGTGTGTGTATGTATACACACACACACACATTATATATATATATATATATATATATATATATATATATATATATATATATATATATATACATACATATATAATAATTATAATAATTATAATCCCATAAAAAGTTAGAAAGTATAACAAGCAGTTCATTTACTTACTTCATACTCGGCCTCCTCAGACAAGTCTGTCTTGATCTTGATCTTCTCCACTTCACCGGTCTCTCCCTGTTGACACAAGACATGGCAAATCTCTACAATGCTGACACCAACAACATAACAACAATACACTTTCTGCAGATCATTCCACTAACAACACACAGCTTTAAAGCGACCTGAACCGTTCTGGTTTAATGAACTTGAAAGGTCTGTTGGTACTTCTTCGCTACATGTATTGAAGTCAAGTCTGTTTAAGTATTCCTCCAAAAGATGTACACAGTTAATACAGCAATTCTTTTACAAGACAAGTCATGCTACCTAAACTGAATTTGTCCAGCTGCTCTGTGCGCGCGCGTGTGTGTGTGTGTGTGTGTGTGTTTGTGTGTGCGCATGATGTGTGTGTGTGTGTGTGTGTGTGTGTGTGTGTGTGGTGTGTGTGTGTGTGTGTGTGTGTGTGTGTGTGTGTGTGTGTGTGTGTGTGTGTGTGGTGTGCGTGCGTGCATGCATGCGTGCGTGCATGCCTGTAGTGTGTGCACATACGAGAGACTTTGTGCAAAAATATGTGTAGACTACTTACCTCCACAGATGATTTTTTCTTCTTTGTTTCTTTCTTCTTTTTCTTTTTCGTCTTGGTCTGAAAAAAAAAAAAAGAATAAAAACAAACCCACCACATACATCAATAAATATTCTTCTTTCAGAAACATTATATATAGTCTTAAACTAAGCAAATCAACTAAATAAAAAGAAGTGTTTAACTTCTTTTTAAATTGAAAAACCTAACCAAACATCCTCTTCATCAACTCCCCCCTCCCCCCACTCCCCTTAAAAAAACCATACATCCCCAACCCCCAAAACACACACAAGGAGACTTTACTCTCTCATCTGCAGACAGGTGAAAACATTTCAGAATAGATCTACATTTTCTTGTCCCATGGAAACAAATTTTTTCATGACTATTTTATTATCAATTGTTTCAAAAACATTGTTTTGCAGGTAATAAATATGTATTCCTACCTTTTAGTATTTCAAGAACTGATAGGTTGATAATAACAGTCACAAATAGGAAAGAGACAAGGCAGCTTTAAAAAATAAACTATTTAGAGGCTTTATGAAATGATCTACACCAACAGTTGTAAAAGCAACATTGAATATGTAAAACTTATGGCTAAAAATGAAATAAAACAAATTTAAAACCTCACTGCAATAAAACAAACATTTACTGTTAAGTGCAGATCCAACATTATTACCTTATCAAATCCAACATTATTACCTTATCAAATCCAACATTATTACCTTATCAAATCCAACATTATTACCTTATCAGATCTAATATTATTACCTTATCAGATCCAACATTATTACCTTATCAGATGGTCCTGCTTCCTCCTCCTCATCAGATATCTGAAATGAAATAAGAGGTTCTTAAGTTCCAATGATTTCTTTCTGATTAAACAGAAAATGATCATGGTTGTGTGATGTTTAAGTTAAAGTCTGTCCCGAGCCTTAAGGCTCATCAGGTCGGTGCTTATCCTGGTTTCTGTGGCGTTAAGCGACTGAGAGTCATAGACTCCCCCCTGGATAAGACGCCAGTCTATCGCAGGGTTAACCCCCAACACAAGGTTGGTACCCCTTTCACACCTGGGTGGGGTGAGAAAATAGCCGTAAAGTGCCTTTTCCAAGGGCACAACGCTGTAGCCGAAAGCTGAGATCAAACCCGCAACCTTTAGATTACGAGTCCAATGCCCTAACCACTAGACTACAGTGGCGGCTGGTTGTGTGATGGTGTGTCTGTATCTTGAAATGAATAACGCAAGGGAAAAATACCCCTAACAAAAATCCTTACACACAAACACACATACACACACACAAACGCAAATATTCCTGTCAACATTCACACGTTCATATCAAAGGCTTAAAAATGTTACACACAAACACACATACACACACACAAACGCAAATATTCCTGTCAACATTCACACGTTCATATCAAAGGCTTAAAAATGTTAACATAAAAACGTTCAAACCAAAATCTGAATATCAAATGTATCTTATCAACAAAAACAGTCTAAACACTCAGAAACAAAATGCATACTTAATAACTTACCTTGGATGACTTCTTCTGTTTTCTTTTCCCTTTATCATTCATCTTATCTAGCATCATCTGAAAAATAAGAAAACCAACACACAAATCAAGCAAGTTTTACTTAAAGTTAAACTGCAAAAACTATCTATCAACTGACTGTATCAACTTCAAATCATGTGGGTTTTTCGCTCTTTTTTTTTGTCTTTGCTTTTCTTTCTTTCTTTCTTTTTTTTTTTTTTTTTGGGGGGTGGTGGTGGTTTTTATTCTCACTAGTTTGTTTTTGTTGTCATTTTATCATTTGTGGTTTATCAATATCAGCCTTGCTGTACCCATGCCAATCCTTTTGACCCCACCACAACTGCTATACCCAGGCTCATGCTTCTTTCTAGCCAGAAGTTCAAAGAAGCTGATGATATAGGGCCACCATGATGCCACCAACCAGACGGGTTCTGCACTGCTGGTAAGTCACCTCAGTGCCTTTAGTATACACGAGTATGTGTGTACGCAGGACACTACTCACTAAGCTCCCTACTGACAAGGATAATGGAATAAGCACTTGTGGTTTTTTTTTTACACCCAGTCACCATGTGCCTGCAATTTTGTAAATTTTGTT
>JASPKP010003064.1:0-20986 GCA_030674155.1 Stramonita haemastoma | reverse complement strand
GTGTTTGGGGTGTGTTTGTGTGGTGTGTTGTGTGGGTTTTGTGGGGTTGGGGGGGTGTTGTGTGGGGTGTTTTCCCGGGCGCTTGTGGCAGCTAAACTTGTTTAAAAAATTCTTTTCAAAGGGGTGTCAAAAAAAAATCAAGTAGAACCCTGACGGGACTACACGTAGCCATAATTGTCTGTTTTTTTTAAAACATCACATAACTCCCGGCCCAAAGGGGGGCCTTCACAGTAGTTAACAAGTTACTTTTTAAAATACCGCTCTTAACTTTTGCATATGTGGTTACGCATTTTAACCAACTTTAACAAAAAAATAATTTCAAATCATTATTTCGAGGATAATGAAAAGCATTTCCTGTTTTTTTTTTTACATTCAGTACCCATTTTCATGCGGTTTTGTCAATATTTTTTCCCCCAATGGCCCATTGGCCCTCTCTTTCTAGGGCGAAGTTTAATCAAACAACGTTTATCCCTAAGTCAGAATGCTGCTACCTAGAGGGTGGGCAAAAATGGTCGCATACGCAGAAATCTCACCATTTGTGGTCCTCAGAACTCTAGCCATGGAACGAATCCCCCCCCCCCCCACACACACACCTACCCAAAATCCAACCCCCAAAAAAAAAAAAGGAACGAAAAAACCATCACCAGTGTTCGCTGAAAAACATTAACTTACAAGTATGCCTGCTTCCAACCAGAACATATTCAAACGTAAAATCAACTATCTAAAAGTCTATAAAATCAATTATGACGGTACTCACATTCAGATGATGGCTGAAGTCGTATGCACCACAGTGGCACTGACCTGCCTCCACAAGCAGCAGACAGAAGACGTTAACTTGTCAGCCTGAAGTTTGCACTGGTGCCGCGATGTCTGTTTCATGTCCTGCCTTCGTCAATGCACAGTTGCGTCTCCACCATGAAGACGGCAGTAAGCTGCAGGTCCTCCAAGTCACAGCAGAGTTTCTTGGCCACTGGGGGGGTGGGGGGGGTGCAGGTGGTGGTGGTGGGGGGGTGCAGGGGGTGGGTGGGGGGGGAGTCTGGCCAGTTCTTTCCGAGTGTCACACGTAAACAAGAAGAGCAGCAATTCTGATTCTTCCACTTGCAATGGCACAGCACGGTAGATAGAACCTTCTTTCGCTTCTCTTCCGCCTTCATCACTGAAGATTCTGTAGACTGGGAGTTCCAGGTATGGTAGTCATGTAGGTTGTTGCCGCCAGGTTTTGTCATGGAGGCAACTGGCACCTTGGCTTTGGCTTCTGTTTCGGTGACCTTACTCGTCGTCGTCTTTTGCTTCTCTACCGCCTTCATCATTGTGAAGATTCTGTAGACTGTAGAGGGGGGGGGGGTGGAGGGGAGGGGGTGCTCGAGTATGGAGTTGTCTGAGGTAGAGTTTGAAGAGAGGGAGGGGGGGGGAAGGGGTGACGCTCCTTGCCATGTCAGCCGTTTGAAATGACAACCCGAAGGAAAGTGGCTTATCCTCAACAAGCAGGGCTTTTCCGTTGATACGTAGGGTGGATCTTCTGATCGTTTGTTGAGAGGCGGCTGGAGATAGTTTTGTCATCTTTTTGGTGTGTTCCTGTAAACATCAAACTTTCAGTTAGTTTTTGATATAGATGCACTTCATTAGTAGTGCTTATAGCACTGTGGTTTTTTTCATGGTTTTTATTGCTTCCCATTTATACCTCTATTCAGAGTTTTTTGTTGTTGGTGGTTTTGTTTGTTTTTGTTTTTTTGGGGGGGTGCGTGCGGCATGAGCAAAGGTGAATTGCCCAGACAAAGCTTATTTTCACTACAATTAACTTGAAAATGTGTTGTGGTTTTTTGTTCCCTGGGCATGAGCTCCAAGGTTCATCAATGGTGACATTTTTGTGTATGTGACCGTTTACCCATCATAAAGGTAGCTGCATTCCGGTTTTGGGTGTAATGGATAAACACGATATCATGAGTATGGGATTTAAAAAAAATAATCATCATTCCTGTTTGCATGCAGTAGCCTATTCTTCCGAAATGTTGAACATGTTTGCAAGACTTGCGTGTATTCTCACACGGCACCTGGGTTTATAGTCTCATCTGAAAGACTTTTGGGGGATTGGAATCGGCACTGATGTTAACTGCAAATGTCAGATCACAAACCCAACGCTCTAACCACTACGCTACACACCCTGCCCTCACTGAAAAGACAGAGTTAAGTAAACATCACATCCAGAATGGTAAATGACTCGTTGGTTTCAGTTTCCTCATCAACAGATGTTAATTATCACATTCTCAATTGCCGACCCTGGCCAGGTAAAAATAAAACCCCATAAAGGGCAGGTATGTAAAAAAAAAAAGACCACCCAAATTCTGATAATATCTTGAGGAAAAATAATATATAGGGATTAAATCAGTCCAGTGTTCCCATGACTCCTACAGAAATCAATTCAGATGTCGTTACACTAGAGGGAGCACGCGGAAATCTTACCCAACAATGGTACTAATCATTCTCTCTACAGTTTTTGAGACCAGAAAACACAGTTGTTACTTTTCCCTTTTTTTGTTTCGCCTTTTAACATATTTCTATTTTAAACATGTGAATAATCATAGATAACCAACTAAATTAATGAGAAGAAGAATAAACACAAATAAAAACAAGTTACCTGCAGCTTCAGGTCAAAACTGGCTCCGACACACAGGTTTGATTTTCTGTATGTGGAGGACAGGAACTGTACCAGTGGTGGCCAAATGTGAAAGTGAAGTGTCCAACAAGGAACACAGTGCTCAGTCACACCTCTGTGCAAGGTGAACACACAGAGTTGTTTTCTTCACGTGAATCATGGAACATATGCCTTGACAGAGTCCACAGCTCTCTCTCTCTCTCTCTCTCTCTCTCTCTCTCTCTCTCTCTCTCTTCTCTCTCTCTCTCTCTCTCTTCTCTCTCTCTCTCTCTCTCTCTCTCTCTCTTTCGTAAGAGTAGGCCATCGTGTGCCGGTGGGAACAGATGACATTTACAAAACTGCATACACACGGGGACTGGATGTAAAAAAGCACAAGAGTGCTTATCCCATTATCCTCGATATAAAAGAATAAATCAAATCAAATCAATCAATCAATCTCCCTCCCTTCTGATGAGACTTTTCACAGAGAAACCCCTTGTGAAAACACAAACAGAACATTTTGCGCACACGTTAAGATCTGTTCTGCTTTTTGGAAGAGTAGGCCATTGTGTGCCGGTGGGAAAAGATGACAAAACTGACAAAACTGCATACACATGGAGACCGGATGTAAAAATGCACATGAGTGCTTATTCCATTATCCTCGGAATAAAACATTAAATAAATGCATAAATACATAAATACATAAAGAAAGAAAGAAAGAAATGGGTAGAGGAGAAATGTACGCATACCTTTGTCTCTGATTCACACACACACACACACACACACACACACACACACACACACACACACACACACACACACACACACACACACACACACACACACACACACGTTTGTTTAAATAATTATCAGTGTATCCAGTTGGGATGACGCGTTTTGTTGAATGTGTCCCGTTTTCTTCTTTTAAAATATTGGTTGGACTGCTGTTGGTGGTGATGCTGGTGTATAGGGGTAGGGAGGGGTTTCTTAGCTTTATTCCCTGATCAGGGCAAGGGCCGGATGAAAAAAAGTATGTAATGCTTACTCTGTAACCCATGAAAAATAAAGATCATTCATTTATTCAAAAATCATTCACTCATTCATTCATTCTCTCTGGGTTTATTTTTTTGTCACTTGTCACACCAAATAGTTACACGCAGTCTCCTTTCCTGTCTTTTAGAAATGGATGAAAAAGAAAAAACGATGCGTTATAAAGTTGGTGAATTATGTGGACAAACACTCCAAGTCTAACGTTTATTATCTCAAAACAGAGAAATTCAGTAAGTTACCAGGAAAGGATGATACATCAACAGGATAAAAGAATGAACCACGTACATGTATAGAGAAAAATAAATAAAAACAAGCATGAATAACTTTAAAGAAATGAAAGGACAAAATAACACAAACACAAAATGACATGTCAAGAGACGGTATTGATCTCTCTCTATATATATCTCTATCTCTGTCTCTGCTGTCTGTCTGTCTGTCTGTCTGTCTGTCTTTCTCTCTCTCACACACACACAAACACACACACACACACAAACATACGCATGTGCGCGTACGCGTGCATAAGAATGCCAAATTTTTATGCGCACACATGCATGCACATTCTTATGCATGCACACTTGCACACACACACACACACACACACACACACACACACACACACACACACACACACACACACACACACACACACACACACACACACACTCTCATCCTGAGCCTTCTCAGGTCTGTGGAATGAAAAAATAGGTATGTCAATGTTTATATGTAACCATTAGGAATATTAAAATTATATATCCCCAATCTCTTTATTTCTTGTGTGTGTGTGTGTGTGTGTGTGTGTGTGTGTGTGTGTGTTGTGTGTGTGGTGTGTGTGTTGTGTGTTTGCACTTGTCACGTGTCATGTGTTTGTGTGTGTTAATGTGTGTTAGTGTGTGTGTGTGTCAGTGTGTGTTAGTGTGTGTGTGTGTGTGTGTTTGTATGTTATAGTGTATTTTGTATTTTGTACCACTTTATATCACAGCAGATTTCTCTGCGTGAAATTCGGGCTGCTCTCCCCGGGGAGAGTGCGTCGCCACATGTGCAGCGCCTACCCATTTTTTTTTTCTTTTTCCTGCATGCAACTGTATTTGTTTCCCTATCAGAGTGGCTTTTTTCTACAAAATTTTGCCAGGGACAACCCCCTTGTTGCCGTGGGTTCTTTTACGTGCGCTAAATAGTGATGTGTTACACACGGGACCTCAGTTTATCGTCTCATCCGAAAGACTAGCGCCCAGACCACCACTCCGGGTCTAATGGATTGGGAAAAAGTTTTGGGTCCAACGGGGTACGAACCCCGCACACTCCGACCCGGCTTTTGCTTTCTAGGCAAGGCGCGTTACCACCTAGACCACTGTGTGTATGTGTTAATGTGTGTTAGTGTGTGTGTGTGTTAGTGTGTATGTGTGTGCGTGCGTGCGTGCGTGTGTGTGTGTTAGTGTGTGTTAGTGTGTGTGTATGTGAGTGTATGTATGTGTGTGTGAGTGTGTGTATGTGTGTGTATTTATATCCTGTTTGAAGTTAGGAGACAGAAAATCTCCAAGAATAAGGATGCTATGGGAGCAGTGTAAGATAATTATTACGCTTTGGATGAAAGCACCTGGCGGCCTATTGCAAGCTATGCGTTATCATTATGCATTATGTCTTAATCCATGAGCCACACATGCCACCAGTTTACAGTTCAAAGCCCATCCTGGGCCCCTCTTCCCCCCTCCCCCCCACACGCATACACCACTCACACCCGTAAGGACAAACACAGACACACACACCAGCGCGTACACACACACACACACACACACACACACACACACACACACACACACACACACACACACACACACACACACACACACACCACGCACGCACGCACGCACGCACGCACGCACGCGTGCGCTTTTTGTAAGAGTAAGGCATTGTGTGCCGGTGTGAACAGATGACATTTATAAAAATTCATACACACGGGGACTGGATGTAAAAAAGTACATGTGTTTATTCCATTATCCTCGATGTAAAAAAAATAAAAAAATAAATAAAACACACAAGATGATAGTGGAAAGAAAAAATCCCTGTTGCTTCACGGTGTAAGGGAAATAACTGCAGTATGTTGCTAAAACAAGGATGGTTCTAGTACATTCCCTTTGACTATCCACCGCAAAATTTAAATTTAAAAAAGTCATCGGTAGAATTCTATTGTAATTAAGTACACAACGATAGTAATAGTCATATTATATTATAATATAACTATTACTATCGTTGTGTACTTAAACTCTTTGGTTGTGTCGTGGTCATCATTTCATGCATAACTTTATTGAAATATTTTTTTAATTTTCTCCTTATGATTTCTGAAACTGGATTTGATTTTCATCCAGTTGGTTTGTGAAATTCTGGATTGATTTGAATCTCGGCTGTGTAAATTCAGAACGGGAAATTTGACAATCTCTTGATTCATCTCGAAGAGCAGAGACCTGCCAGTGCCTCAGTGTATAAAAGGTTTTTAAAAAACACACACCCGTCCCATAACCTATGTGGTCGTAGGGGAGCGAGGCGTCAGAGACCTCAGCTTCTCTAGGGGTCAGCATATTGAGGGTGGCGCCCATCTCCTCTCCCTCGCTGCTTTACCTTCTCTGACCCTAAAGAGGGCAGGTACCCATTTACAGCTGGGTGAACTGAGGGACTGTACTGAAGCCAAGGCGCACAAACGGTCACCAATCCACTTGGTAATCACGATCAACGCTGCTTCACCTTAGCTTGGGGAAAGCGAGTACTCTGACCACTGAGCTATCCGTCCCCACCTCTGTGCATACATGCATACACAAGATAAAGATTCATTATCCCATAATTAACGTCAACATTCGGAGAGTGACGGAAACATGATTATACCCAGCATGCACCTGTACCTTGAGAGGGATGGGCTCCACTGGGTTCAAACTGGCGTAAGAGACAAGATATAAAAAATTCAGTGCAGTGTCCGAGAAACTCACCAGGAACTAAAGGAAGAGAAGAAGATTTCTTTCAATTTTTTTTTAAATGTGCGGGATGGGGGTGGCAGGGACGGGGGGGGGGGGGGGGGGGGGAGGGGGGGGGTTGGCTGCTTTGTTCTTTTTCTCGACCGGATTGTGCATATGCTGCGTAGTAATGATGGTCATGATTACAATAATGCTGGGGATACTACTACCATTACTTCTACTACAACTACAACAACTACTACTACTAACAACCACAACTACAACAACAAAAAACACCACCACCACAATAAATAATAATAATAATAATAATATAATAATAATAATAATATAATAAATAATAATAATGATGATGATGATGATGATGATGATATGATGATGATGATGATGATGATGATGATAATAAATAATAATAATAATAATAATAATAATAATATATAATAATAATAATAATAATAAAACAACAACAACAACAACAATAAGTAGTAGTATGTAGTAGTAGTAGTAGTAGTAGTAGTAGTAGTAGTAGTAGTAGTAGTAGTAGTAGTAGTAGTAGTAGTAGTAGTAGTTGTTGTTGTTGTTGTTGTTGTGATAGAAGTAATAGTAGTAGTACGATTATTCAATTTATCATTACTAATACTGTAACTGTGCAAAAGTGCGGATGCCAAGGGCCCGAAACCCGCGTTTTCGTCACATCTTTTGCGCCTTCTTCAGCTTATGCATAAGGGGGTAGGTATGCGTGCGCGCGTGCGCGCGCTCGCTGGTGTTTGCAGGTGCGTTTGTTTGTGTGCACGCGTGTAGTGAAGACCCTGCACTTTTCTTTGGTGCATCATATTGTATGAAATTATTATTGGATGGCAGTTTTAGGGGTCATCATTGCCTACACTGTACCATGTTTCTTTCCGACAAACTTGGCCCCATGAGAGCTGGGTTGTCATCTTCGGGGCAGCGGTGTCGCCACAATTCCAGTGCCACACACATCGAAAATGGCACGCACATACGTGCAAACACGCGTAGGCGCGCTCGCCACACAGTAGTATGCACATACGCGTGCACACATTTAGAGTTTATAAACTCATAGTGTACAAACAAATCCTAACAGTTACAATATCAGTAATACGATTCTTTAAAGTTGAAAACAATACCAATCAAACAATTTATATCAGGTTACTATATCTTTATAGCTACCGCTGTAGTCTAGTGGTTAGGGCGTTGGACTCGTAATCTAAAGGTTGCGGGTTCGATCCCAGCTTTCGGCTATGGCGTTGTGCCCTTGGAAAAGGCACTTTATGGCTATTTTCTCACCCCACCCAGGTGTAAAAGGGGTACCAACCTTGTGTTGGGGGTTAACCCTTCAATAGACTGGCGTCCTATCCAGGGGAGAGTCTATGACCAAAATATGTGCCTTACAGCGATAGATTCCTCTTGTGTTCCTCTTGTGTTCGGTAAATGATTTTATTTAAAATTCTAGGCATAAATTTCCTTTAGAATGAAATTTATTGATGACATGCAGTCGAACCTGTGAGTGAGTGTGTGATGTGTATGAGTAGAGAGAGAGAGAGAGAGAGAGAGAGAGAGAGAGAGAGAGAGAGAGAGAGAGAGGAGAGGAGAGAGAGAGAAGACAGACAGACAGACAGAACAGAAAAGACAGAGACAGACAGAGTCAGAGAGAGAGAGAGAGAGAGAGAGAGAGAGTGTGTGTGTGTGTGTGGCGTGCGTGCGTGCTGTGTGTGCGTGCGTGGTGTGTGTGTGTGTGTGTGTGTGTGTGTGTGTGTGTGTGTGTGTGTGTGTGTGTGTGTGAGTTGGGTTTTGTTGTTGTTGTTGTTGCTGTTTTTTCTCTCCTTTTATCAAAATGTTACGTTTTATGGGACTTATTTCGATGATAGATGGTGGTGGATCGATGTTTTCAGTCATTTAACCTCATCATATTCTCATGTTTGCTCTTTAATTATTGCGCATTTATTTATTTGTTTTGATTTTGTTTGTTTTTATTCAAATCAAAACCATCATTGATAATTACTTCTTATTTTCGTTTCTGAATGAGTGCCTTTTTATAACATTACCTTAATATTGTGTCTCTGTCATATTTCTTACCTGTTGTTTGATACTTGGTATGGTTTCCTGCTCTTGGTATTTGGATCATTATAATTGTTGTTTAGTTGAGGCTATCTTTTTATCTTGATGTTATCCCTAAAAAGGGCGGGGACTGGATGTAAAAAAGCACACGAGTGCTTACCTATTATCCTCGAATAAAAGAATTTTGCCTCTTTGCTTTGCCTTGCCTTCCTCTCTCTCTCTCTCTCTCTCTCTCTCTCTCTCTCTCTCTCTCTCTCTCTCTCTCTCTCTCTCTCTCTCTCTCTCTCTCTCTCTCTCTCTCTCTCTCTCTCTCTCTCTTCCCCAGACATAAGAAAGGTATATTTAGATAAAATTGTGATTTTCTTTGATACAAATGCCTTTTTTATGTATAATATGTGCTTTGTCTTTACGATTTTTCAAAGGAATTCAACATGATAATTATGATGTATTTTTGAGTTTTGCCCATTGCGGGACACTTGTCAACTTTCCCACACTAACCATATGTATTGTGGCCCAAGGCTGATGTTCATTAAATTTCTGAGTTCTCTCTCTCTCTCTCTCTCTCTCTCTCTCTCTCTCTCTCTCTCTCTCTCTCTCTCTCTCTCTCTCTCTCTCTCTCTCTCTCTCTCTCTCTCCTCTCTCTCTCTCTCTCTCTCTCTCTCTCTCTCTCTCTCTCTCTCTCTCTCTCTCACTCTCTCTCTCTCTTGTTACTTTGATATTCCCCCTCTTTCTCTTCCCCCTTTCTCATGGTTTCTCTAATCTTTACTCTTTCGATGTGCTCTTATTCTCGATTTGTGTTTGAATGATGTAATACGGTCTGGGATATTTTGAAGATCATGTTATGCCCTTTTACATTAATTCATTAATCTCCGAAGTCAGAATGCAGCTGCCTAAATGGTTTGGCAGGGAACGGCCCATAGGTAAAAGTCTGAACTATTGGTGAACCTGGCAGCTGTAGTGGCAGGACGGTTAAGACGTTCACATTCTCCATTCCCATTCGAGGGGATTTTCCCTACAGTTACCATCAGTGCTGACTCCACTCTCCCACAAGTCCTTCCGATAAGACTATAAACCGAAGCCCCGTGTGCGAACACACGCAGAAGGGTACAATGCCGGTGGGAACAGATGCCAAGATTTACAAAACTGCATACACACAGGGACTGAATGAAAAAAAGCGCATAAAAATCTCACCTGGTTCTACCACGTATCTCACCTATGCAAATACTTGTCTCAAAGAGTGTACCAGTTGAATAAAATTAAACACTTTCTAGACTTTCATTGAAGGAAATTGTTCTTTTAAGCCTATATACAATCCTCAATAGATCATGCTTCAACTCTATGTGATTGTGCCTGTGCTAACACTTTCAAACCATTACTAAGTTTGTATAAACGTACTCTTAAACTGATCCTGCTAAAGAAAACAACCTTGCTAGAAGTGGATTATACTCAGCCAAATATTCTTCCCCTGCAAGAATGAAATATAACAAAGGAATCATGTTGTTTAAAATAATGTCCGGAACTGTTACCACATCCTTAAAAGGTAAGTTCCCAATGCATCATTTCATTCCAGAAATACTGAAAAGCCAAGTGTCCTCATCCCGAGAATAGACTTGTTCAAATCTAGTTTACTGTGCTCAGGCCCTATGATTTGGAACTCCCTTCCTGATTCAATTAAACGGCACCAATCATTAACAACCTTCAAAAATCACCCTCTAATCCACTTGATGCACCAAAAATAACGAATCACACCTCATACTGCTGGAAATTCTCTCTCTCTCTCTCTCTCTCTCTCTCTCTCTCTCTCTCTCTCTCTCTCTCTCTCTCTCTCTCTCTCTCTCTCTCTCTCTCTCTCTCTCCCCTCTCTCTCTCTCTTTCTGAATGTGTCACCTATTGTCCAAACATGTTTACCATCCATACTGAGAAATGTTTTATTCATATTTTGTACTCTCTATTTTAATAATCACGATTGTTGAATGTAATTGATTTTGTGTAAACTTTTTATTTAATGATCCTTTTAATGAAGCTGAATAACTATGTCCATCATGATCAAGATATGGTTATGAACGTAATTTTCATTACCATAATCAAAAAATTAATTAAGGTTTTAGAATAAATATGTCCCAAAATATGTGCCTTACAGTGGATAGATTCCTCTTGTATTTCGTTACATGATTTTATCTAAACCTTTAGAATTAACTTTATTGATGATATGCACGCCAACCTGTGTGTGTGTGTGTGTGTGTGTGTGTGTGTGTGTGTGTGTGTGTGTGTGTGTGTGTGTGTGTGTGTGTGTGTGTGTCTGGCGGTGGGGGGTTAGGGGTGGTGGTGTATGTATGTGTGTGTGTGTGTGTGAGTGTGTGTGTGTGTGTGTGGTGTGTGTGTGTGTGTGTGTCTGTGTAGTGTGTGTGTTGGGTGTGTGGGTGTGTTCGTGCGTGCGTGCTTTCGTGCGCGCGCGCGTGTGTGTATGTGTGTTTGTGTTCGTGCGTGCGTACGTGCGTGCATGTGTGTGTGTGTGTGCATGCGCGCGCGCACACACCGAGATTACAATCGTTTCATTAAAATACTCTTAGGCATAACAACTGAGTGACTGTCAAACTGTTATAGTCATGCTGCGTGCTATAGGTGTACTGGATTTGGTTTGTTAACATCACTGGAGTTAACATCAGTGCTGACTCCACTCTCCCCAGAAGTCTTTTGGTGAGACTGTAAACCGAGTCCCCTTGTGCGTACGCACGCAGAACATCTACCGCACATGTTAAATCCTGTTCCGCTTTTCGTAAGAGTAGGCCATTGTGTGCCGGTGGGAACAGATGACAATATTTACAAAACTGCATACACACGGGGACTGTGAAAAAAGCACATGAGTACTTATTCCATTAACCTCGTTATAAAAGAATAAGTAAATAAATAAATAAAGTTCGATAGAGTCTGGCATGCAGCCCTG
Source organism: Stramonita haemastoma (assembly GCA_030674155.1). NCBI lineage: Eukaryota > Metazoa > Mollusca > Gastropoda > Neogastropoda > Muricidae > Stramonita > Stramonita haemastoma. The sequence continues at coordinate 9,327 of JASPKP010003064.1, read as the reverse complement.
TGGGCAACCATGAGGTTGTATAACATCAATGCCAACCTGATCAGAGCTATACAATGCCTGCATAACAAGGCAACCAGCGCAGACTATTATAACAACAACATAGGAGATAGGTTCCGAACCACAATTGAAGTACGTCAAGGATGTCTGCTCTCTCCCACCCTCTTCAACGTCTTCTTAGAAAGAATAATGGCTGATGCACTTGAAAATCATGAGGGAACAGTCAGCAGAACAATCACAAACTTACGTTTTGCCGATGACATCGACGGCCTAGCTGAAGAAGAACAAAAAATAGTCAGCCTGGTAAATCACCTTGATAAAGCCTCATTAGCATATGGCATGCAGAGCAGCACAGACAAAATCCAGCTGATGACAAATAGTGCCAATGGCATCAGCAATGACGTAATTATAGATGGTAAGAAAATCAGACCGTCCATAGCTTGAAATATCTCGGAGCGATAGTATCAGATGAAGGATCAAAACCTGAAATTCTCTCCAGAATAGTCCAGACCACAGCTTCAATGACCAAACTTAATGTCCTCTGGAATGATAAGAACATCGCCATAAGCTTCAAGATCAGACTGATGCGTTCCCTGATCATGTCAATATTTTTGTACGCACGTGAAACATGGACCATAACAGCAGACATTGAAAGAAGGATACAGGCAATGGAGATGAGATGCTTTCGCAATCTCCTTGGCGTTTCATTCAGAGATCACATCACTAATGAAGAAGCGAAAACTAGAATAAAGAATGCCATCGGTCCATATGAAGAGCTCCTAACTACAGTGAAAAAACGCAAGCTAAAGTGGTACAGCCACGTCACACGATCATCTGGACTGGCCAAGATAGTTTTACATGGAACAGTCAGGAGAGGGAGACGAAGAGGAAGACAGAGGAAACAATGGGAAGACAACATCAGAGTGGAGAGGCCTTGGGTGGAACGACTACGGAGGGCGGAGGACCGTGTGGAGTGGAGGAAGCTGGTTGCAAAATCTTCAGTGGTGCCCCCACGGTCCACAGGACTACGGGACTACGGGACAGGTGAAGAAGGTGAAGATATATATACAGGCGGTAAAGATGAGCTGATTCCGGAGAGTCCTTGGCATCTCCTACGAGGACCACATAAGAAATGAAAACGTGCATAACAGAATCCAGCAAACATGGCATTGAGCCTTCTAACAATCACAAAGAAGTGTAAATTTAAAAGGCAATAATAGCAGGCCAAGATCATTTTTTTAAAAAGAACTTGCAAAAACAACACTGCAAGGCACTGTTCAAGGAGGAAGAAAAAGAGGCAGACCATGGAAGAGACGAGAGGACAACATCAGCGAATGGACAGCCCTAAAGCTCAACAAAACCTTAAGAGAGGCAGAACATAGAGAGGAATGGAGGAAACTGGTTGTCAAGTCTTCGGGGAAGCCCCAAATGTCGCCAAACTAGCACACACACACACACACACACACACACACACACACACACACACACACACACAATATATATATATATTATATATATATATATATATATATATATATATATATTGAGACGAAATATCCCTATGCAGAAACGAAAATACATGTTCACTTGTCTTGATCACGTCGTTTTAAAAAATCAGCACTAAGCTTAGATTTCATTTAGGCCTAAGTATTAGGCATGGGTCGGGTGGAATTTGTAACCTTGTATCTGTTTCGTAGCAACCCGAGTTTTAACAATCTGTCAAATCTGCTCTTCCCTTGAATTCTTTGTATTCTGCAAGTCTGTGTGTGTAATATCAACGCATTTACACATATTTGAACCATTATTCATATTTTACAAAAAAATATCTTTAGTTTATTACCATTAAAAAAAAGAATACTTTCGATAGACAAGCTTTGATTTTCATGGATTTTCAAGGAGGAATTCATCACAGATTGTCCTCTTGATCAGTTTAAGAAAAGGACTCCAAGTCTTGGATGACATGTTCTTTTTCTTGAAATCTGAAAATCGCAAATATAGCATTGTATGAAACGGAAAGAAAATCACCTACAAAAAACGGTAGCCTGCCGGGGTCTAAAATCATATCACCACATCAGCAGATCCGAGTCCTCATAGATATGATGTATCAATACATACGGCTATAAGCTTCAGTCATAAAACATTAATTTTATAGTGACAATAATGACGTCAGTGGCACCTTCATCTCCACACCCTGTGCAGATAAGCTACATGCAACATTATATCGATTAGTTACAAAAATAAACCACATTATAAAGATATTCAAGTAAAAGCAAGACGATGATGCCTAAAGCAGAGATAAGTGCACAATGTTACAAGTCGTAATATAAAGACATTAAAAATTCTATGAGATATATTTTTACTTGCGTTTTTAAGTGATCTTTGCTTTTGATGTTTCAAATGTTTTAGAAAATTATTCCACAATCACTGCCTGAATACAAGAAGCTCGATTTGTACAGGTTATTTCTTGGTCTTGGAAATTATTAGGGAGTGTTTATGTCTATCCTTGTTAAATTTGAAATCTTCGATTATCTTGGATGTGCATTAACTGTTAAAAGTAAATAGGCTTTGATCTGCGTTTAAGAAAATTGGCTGTATTCCTTTGTATCATCAATTGTTCATTTGTATCATGGGTTTTCCGATAATTTCATAAGTTTAAATCAGATTCAATGTCTTTTGTTATCTAAGGAGGAGGTATCTTTAAAAAAAAAGAAATCTTTCAGCCTTTTTCTTATAATTATAGGAAGCATATTGGTTGTACATTTCAATAGAATGCATTTATCCAATGTAGTGTGTGTTGTGTGTGTGTGTGTGTTGTGTGTGTGTGTGTGTGTGTGTGTGTGTGTGTGTGTGTGCATGGGAGTTTGTGTGTGTGTGCGTGTGTGTGCGTGCACGTGCGGGCGTGCGCACGCGAGCACTGGCATGCAGGCAGGTGACCTCATTTAGATCTATCAGTGTGGCTACAAAAGCAGCACGGGTTTTTTTAAAATTCAAATTGAGCGGAAAAAATGAAGGGCGGGCTCACACTTCTATTTAAACAAGAAACTGTGTTGCTGGGATAGGTGGCTAAATTTAGGACACTGACGATAGGAGTTAGGAATGTGTGTGTGTGTGTGTGTGGTGTGTGAGAGAGAGAGAGAGAGAGAGAGAGAGAGAGGAGAGAGAGAGAGAGGAGAGAGATTCTGTCTTTTAAAGTTTTTTAAATTCTTTTATATCAAAGATAATGGAATAAGTACTCTTGTGTTTTTTTGCATCCAGTCCCTGTGTGTATGCAGTTTTGTAAATGTCATCTGTTCCCACCGGCACATGATGGCCTACACTTAGTGCACAAGATGTTCTGCATGAGTTGCACACGGGGCCTCGGTTTAAAGTCTCATCCGAAGGAGAAAGAGAGAGAGAGATTTGATTTGATTTTTTATTTATTCTTTTATATCGAGGATAACGGAATAAGCACTGTTGTGCTTTTTTACATCCAATCACCGTGTGTATGCAGTTTTGTAAATGTCATCTGTACCTACCGGCACACGATGGCCTATTCTTACGAAAAGCGGAACAGGATTTAAGAGAGAGAGAGAGAAAAAAATAATATTTTTATGAACGTGATTTTTATGACCATTGTCATAAGATTAAGGTATTAGAATATATATATCCCAAAATGTGTGCCTTACAGAGGATAGATTCCTCTTGTGTTCACTTACATGATCTTATTCAAAATTCAAGGAATATAGTTCCTTAGAATGAAATTTATTGACATGCATGCAAACCTGTGAATGTGTGTGTGTGTGTGTGTGTGTGTGTGTGTGTGTGTGTGTGTGTGTGTGTGTGTGTTTTGTGTGTGTGTGTTTGAAGGGCCAGGTTGGACACTAAAACAAATATACACCAAGCCTAAACACAGACAAAAAGTACTTACTGTCTGACCAAGGGCAAGATTGTTTAGATTCACAAGTTAATACCCAAACAGCAAACACACACTTTCAAAACACTGCTGAGTCTCTAGGAGAGGGGGATAGAGGTGGCTTCCAATGACTACTGATGGTAGCAAGCCAGAGCAAAATACACTGAAAACATTGTGGCCAGGAGAGGGGAAGGGCATGGGTTGCCGATTTCGCGCGCTTTTAGATAGGTATATATGGGCAGAGCAGGTTGCAAGAAAAAGCTTTTATATACAGTGGCAATTGTGTGTTGGTGATGCGCTAATCTGATTGGTGTATACTTCACTACAGCAGTTAGCTAGTGTGTGTGGGTCTGTGCGTGGGCGTTTTGTCACACCTTTTGAACTATGTCTTTAGCATATTCATAGAGGAGGGGGGGGGATGCGTGAACGCGTCCGTGCATTACCTGGTATTTCTGTGTGCAATGTTGTGTGTATGTGTCTGTGGCAGACACCCAACACTTGTTTTGCTGAATCATATTGTATGATAATATGGTTTGATGTGTGTTGTAGGGGTCAATGTTGCCTACTCTGTACACTGTTTCTTTGCGACAGACATCACTATGTGCAAAAAAGGGGTTGCCATCTACAGAACTTTTGTGTCAGCACAAAAACCAGCGCCACAAACTGCAAAAATCACCCCTACAACACCATCCAATAATAGTTTCATAACAATATCATGCACCACAGTAATCTGCGGGGTCCCCTCCACACGCACAAACACAAAAAACCGCACACACAAACACCAGCGAACGCACGCACGCGCGCATGCATACCCACCCTCCCATGAATAAGAGCTAAAGAACTAGAAGCATTCTGACGCCAACGCCGTTTTCGGGACCTTGCCGCCCGCACTTTTCCGCCGTTCCAGAGCCCAGGGCATCACGACCGTATTCTACTCTATGCAGACACACTGGACAACCATTTTGGATGTGTGTGGCACTGGAATTGTGGCGACACCACGGCCCGCAAGATGGCGACCCCGCTTGTACAGAGCCCAGTTTGTCGCATAGAAACAGAGTACAGTGTACGCAAAAATCACCCCTACAACACCATCCAATAATAGTTTCATAACAATATCATGCACCACAGTAATCTGCGGGGTCCCCTCCACACGCACAAACACAAAAAACCGCACACACAAACACCAGCGAACGCACGCACGCGCGCATGCATACCACCCTCCCATGAATAAGAGCTAAAGAACTAGAAGCATTCTGACGCCAACGCCGTTTTCGGGACCTTGCCGCCCGCACTTTTCCGCCGTTCCAGAGCCCAGGGCATCACGACCGTATTCTACTCTATGCAGACACACTGGACAACCATTTTGGATGTGTGTGGCACTGGAATTGTGGCGACACCACGGCCGCAAGATGGCGACCCGCTTGTACAGAGCCAGTTTGTCGCATAGAAACAGAGTACAGTGTACGCAAAATCACCCTACAACACATCCAATAATAGTTTCATAACAATATCATGCACCACAGTAATCTGCGGGGTCCCTCCACACGCACAAACACAAAAAACGCACACAAACACCAGCGAACGCACGCACGCGCGCATGCATACCACCCCCCATGAATAAGAGCTAAAGAACTAGAAGCATTCTGACGCCAACGCCGTTTTCGGGACTTGCCGCCGCACTTTTCCGCCGTTCAGAGCCAGGGCATCACGACCGTATTCTACTCTATGCAGAACATGGACAACCATTTTGGATGTGTGTGGCACTGGAATTGTGGCGACACCACGGCCCGCAAGATGGCGACCCGCTTGTACAGAGCCAGTTTGTCGCATAGAAACAGAGTACAGTGTACGCAAAAATCACCCCTACAACACCATCCAATAATAGTTTCATAACAATATCATGCACCACAGTATCTGCGGGGTCCCCTCCACACGCACAACACAAAAACCGCACACACAACACCAGCGAACGCACGCACGCGCGCATGCATACCACCCTCCATGAATAAGAGCTAAAGAACTAGAAGCATTCTGACGCCAACGCGTTTTCGGGACCTTGCCGCCCACTTTTCCGCGTTCCAGAGCCCAGGGCATCACGACGTATTTACTCTATGCAGACACACTGGACAACCATTTGGATGTGTGTGGCACTGGAATTGTGGCGAACCACGGCCGCAAGATGGCGACCCGCTTGTACAGAGCCAGTTTGTCGCAGAATGCGACACACGGCCGCAAGATGCGACCGCTGACAAGCTTTGTGCATAGACAGGTCAGTGTACAAACACCACAACACCACATAATTCAACAAATATCCACATAGCGGTCCTCCACGAACAAAAACCACACAAACACGCGAACGCAGCCCCATGCACCCTCAAAAAGAGCAAAGAAAAGATCGCGCCAGCCTTCGGGACCTGCGCCCGCCTTTCCGCCGTCCAGGCAGCTCACACGTATTTACTCTAGCAGACACATGCAACATTTGATGTGTGGCAGAGTGCGACACCGGCGAGATCACCGTAAGAGCAGTTTTCGTAACAGGTCAGTGTCGCAAAAATCCCACAAACCATCCATATGTTCATAAATCATACACAGTAATTGCGGTCCTCCCGCCAAAACCGCCACCAACCCAGAACGCCGCACCGCATATACCCTCATGATAAGAGAAACTAGAGCATCGACGCCACGCCGTTTCGGACTTGCCGCCGCACTTTCGCGTCAACCACACACACCTATTTCTCTACAAACAGGACACATTTGGATGTGGGCACTGATTGCGACACACGCCCCAAGAGGCGACCGCTTGTACAAGCAGTTGTCGCATGAAACGAGTACGTGTACGCAAATCACCCTACACACCACCAATATATTCTACAAACATGCACACATAATTGGGGTCCCTCACACGCACAACACCGCACAAACCCAGCGACGAGACGCGCGCACTACCACCCTCCATAATAGTAAATAGAAGATCTGCGCCAACGCTTCGGACCGCCCCACTCCGCCGTCCAAGCCGGGCATCACACCTATTATTATGCAGAAATGGACAACTTTTGGATTGGGCCTGAATTGTGGCGACACCACGGCCGCAAATGCGACCGCTTGTACAGCAGTTTGTGCTGAACGAACGGTCGCAAAACACCTACAACACCATCAAAAAGTTCATAACAAACACCACAAACTCGTCCCCCCAACACAAACACAAAACGCACACACAAACACCAACGCACACCGCGAGCACCACCCATAAAAAGAATAACTGACGCCAACGCCGTTTTCGGACCTTGCGCCGCACTTTCCGCCGTCGAGCCAGCTCACACGTATTCTATCAGACACACTGGATTTTGATGTGTGTGCAGAGCACCCCGCGAGAGCCGTGTCAACAGTTTTCTAATCCGGTCCCCTACAACAAACACAAACCACCAAAAACGAACACGCACCCGATGCTCCCCCCCCCAAAAAAGCAAAAACAGAAGCATCGACGCACGCCGTTTTCGACCTCCCATTTTCCCGTCAGAGCCAGGCACCCACCGTATACCTTGCGCACACGTCAACCAGGATTGTGCACTGATTGGCGACACACGGCCCAATGGCACCGTTGTGCAACCAGGCCGCAAGAACGATCTGTACAAATCTCCTAAACACTCAATATGTCAAACAATTCAGCACCAATATTACGGGTCCCCCACAGCACAACCAAAACCCACACAAAACACCACAACGACGCACGCGCGCATGCATAACCCACCCTCCCATGAATAAGAGCTAAAGAACTAGAAGCATTCTACGCCAACCCGTTCGGACTTGCCGCCCACTTTCCGCCGTTCCAGAGCCAGGCATCACCACCGTATTTACTTGCAGACACATGGACAACCATTTTGGATGTTGGACTGGAATTGTGGCGACACCCACGGCCGCAAGATGGCGACCCCGCTTGTACAGAGCCAGTTTGTCGCATAGAAACAGAGTACAGTGTACGCAAAATCACCCTACACACATCCAATAATAGTTTATAAACAATATCATGCACCACAGTAATCTGCGGGGCCCCCCACACGCAAAAACCAAAAAAAAAACGCACACACAAACCCCAGCGAACGCACGCCCCGCCCCTGCAAAACCCCCCCCCCATGAAAAAGGCAAAAGAACTAAACTTTGGCCAACGCCGTTTTGGGCCCTTTGCCCCCCGACTTTTCCCCTTCCCCCCCCGGGCTTTCACCCCCTTTATTCTCTTAGCGAACAGGAAAAACCTTTTTTGGTTGTGTGTGGCACTAAATTTTGGGGCAAAGGGCCCCCCAAGGGCCCCCTTTTACGGGCCAAATTTTCCATAAAAAACAGAAAAATTGTCCAAAAAAATCACCCACAAACCATCCAAAAAAATTTAAAAAATTTCATGCACCCAGAAACGGGGGGCCCCCCAACCCAAAACACAAAAACCCACACACAACCCCGCAACGCACCCCCCTCCCTTTCCCCCCCTTTTCCCTGAAAAAAGGGAAAAAACAGAACTTTCGGACCCAAGGCCTTTTGGGATTTCCCGCCCGCATTTTTCCGCCAAGCCCGGGCCCATCACACCTTTCCTTGGCAGACACACTGGAAAAAAATTTGGATTGGGGGGGCCAAGGGGCCCACCCCACCCCCAAAGGGGACCCTTGTACGACCCCTTTGCCATAAAAACCGAGACTTTTAGAAAAAAATCCCCCCTTCAACACCACCCAATTTTTTTCAAAAAATTTCAGCCCACGAAATTTCTGGGGTCCCCCCACCCACAAACCCAAAACCGAAACAAATTTTTCCGCGAACGCAGGGCACGGGCATGAACCCCCCCCCAATGAAAAGGGTAAAAAACTGAAGCTTTTGACCCCAAAAGCTTTTTTTGGGGAAACCTTGCCGCCCCCTTTTCCGCCGTTCCAGAGCCCGGGAAATCCCCACCATTTATCTTTCCAGACAAGGAAAACCTTTTTGGTTTTTTCCAAAAGGGCGACCCCAGGGCCCCAAAAAGGGGGACCCCCTTGTACAGACCCAATTTTTGCGCTTTAAAAACCAGAGCGGTACGAAAAAACCCCCACACCCCACCCAAAATAAACAAAAATCAGCCCCATTTATTTGCGGGGCCCCTTCCCCCGCCAACCAAAAAACCGCACAAACCAGCGCAACGACGCCCCGGCGCAAAACCCCCTCCCTGAAAAGAGAAAAAACTAAAAGAAATTCTGCCCAACCCCCTTTTTGGGCCTTCCCCCCGGCCTTTTCCGGTTCCGGGCCCCGGGGCACCCCCCGCCCTATCAACCAAACATGGAAACCTTTTTGGATTTGGGGGGCCCACGGAATTGTGGGGGAAAACCCACGGCCCAAAAAAAGGGCCCCCCCTTTAAAAACCCAAAGTTTGCCCCGAACAGAGTCCCAGGTCCCAAAAAAAAAAAACCCTCAACCCCATCCAA
>JASPKP010003063.1:5000-10000 GCA_030674155.1 Stramonita haemastoma | reverse complement strand
GCGAACTGGGTAAGGACGACTGTTTTTGTAGATGTTTTGTTGTTGTTAATATTGTGGTTTTCTAACCATTGAGACATGATCAAAATTCAGTAAGAAATTAAAGTAAAGGGTCAAACGAGTCTGTTAAACGTGCAATGCCATATGAGTTAAGTAGTTTTCGACTGTGTCGTGGAGAGATTTTACCCACGTTTCAAACTACACCACGATGTGTTTTAAGCCATCTAGAATAAGGGATGAATCTCAGAACATCTGGTATGATGCATTGTCAGATACTCTTATGTTTCTGAATGTAACATACTTTATAATTATGTGATTATAGTAATTGATCATTCTTGATTGGCAGGCAATTGCTGGTTCGTGGCGGCGTCAGCCACCCTGGCAGCGAATGACCGGCAGTTGTTGTACCGCGTGGTGCCTCAGGACCAGAGCTTTGACTTCAGCTACGCCGGTCAGTTGACACAGCTAGCTGTCAGTTTCCCCCACTTTCAGCTCCTCTCAGCAGCTAACTATCCCAGCCCAGCCCAACCCAGCCCAGCCCAGCTGGTGCTATTTATAGCAGGAGCTGACCACACATGGAGTTGGTAAAAGGAAGGAGCGCACTAAATTTAGCACTCTTGACCAGGCCCTACTGAATGATGTTGAATTTGTGCACTGTGTTGACCTTGTGTCCTTTTCTTTCCCTGTCCACCCAGGTTTCTATGATCACCACTCTGGCAGACAGATCTCTACATTGATATTTCATCTCATTGGGTACGGAATGTAGCTTTGGACCACAGAGCAGGGCTCATAGCCACAGAACTATCCATAGTTGAAGAACTGTCCAAGGAAGGAGATTATGATGAAATAATTTTTTTAGACCACTGACAGCATTGCAGAAGGACAGGGTAAACTATCCATAGGGACACTGGCTTCGGCACATTTCATACTGAAATGAAGGAATCTGCGACAACCTTTTAGTGTGATGGCTCTTAGAGTCCCAGTGGGGTTCAGGAAAAATAAATATAAAGTAACCACAGTAAATGAATGAATTAGATGGCCTCTGAATTATTAGCAAACACTCGTTAAGTGCTGTCGAATTGTTGACGTGTTGTCATTAAGTGCCCTATAATTGCTGACATGCCATCATGTGCTCTCTGGTTGATGACATGTTGTCATTAAGTGCCCTCTGGTTGTTGGAACGTGGTCATTATGAGCCCCCAAATTGTTGGAACGTGGTCATTATGTGCCCCCAAATTGTTGGAACGTGGTCATTATGTGCCCCCAAATTGTTGGAACGTGGTCATTATGTGCCCCCAAATTGTTGGAACGTGGTCATTATGTGCCCCCTAATTGTTGGAACGTGGTCATTATGAGCCCCCAAATTGTTGGAACGTGGTCATTAAGTGCCCCAAATTGTTGGAACGTGGTCATTAAGTGCCCCAAATTGTTGGAACGTGGTCATTAAGTGCCCCAAATTGTTGGAACGTGGTCATTATGAGCCCCTAATTGTTGGAACGTGGTCATTAAGTGCCCCCTAATTGTTGGAACGTGGTCATTAAGTGCCCCCTAATTGTTGGAACGTAGTCATTAAGTGCACTCTAATTGGTGGAACATGGTCATTAAGTGCACTCTAATTGGTGGAACGTGGTCATTAAGTACCCTTTGATTGTTGGGACATGGTCATTAAGGGCCCTCTAATTGTTGGAACGTGGTCATTAAGTGCCATTTGATTGTTGACATGTTATTAAGTACCCTTTGATCATTGCGACATAGTCATTAAGCATCCCTTAATCGCTAGAACGTAAACATGAAGAACTCTCGGATTGTTTTCAAAGTGGACGTTCCTTTTCATTGTTTTTTTTTCTTGGGCAGGAATTTTCCGCTTCCAGTTCTGGCAGTACGGGGTGTGTGAAGGAGGTGGTGGTGGACGACAGGCTGCCACGCGCTATGGACGACTGATGTACTGCTCCAACACCAGACAGACCAACGAGTTCTGGGTGGCCCTGCTGGAGAAGGCTTATGCCAAGTCAGTGCACTGCGCTTTGCCTGCTGCAGTTTTCTTTTGATCTAAGTCGGGGCATGGGAAAGCTCAGTGGTCAGAGCACTTTGTGTGCTTGGGTTTTTCTTTTTTATCTGAGTCAGGGCATGGGAAAGCTCAGTGGTCAGAGGACTTTGTATGCTGGGTTTTTCTTTTTATCATCTAAGTCATGGCACGGGAAAGCTCAGTGGTCAGAGCACTTTGTATGCTGGGTTTTTAGTTTGTATATAAGTTAGGGCACGGGAAAACTCAGTGGTCAGAGCACTTTGTGTGCTGGGGTTTTCGGGTTTGCTTTTTTTTATCCTAGTGAGGGCACGGGAAAACTCAGTGGTTAGAGCACATTACTCTCCCCAAGATAGGGCTAAGCAGCGTTAAGTGTGGTTGCTTAGCAGATGGGTAACTGTTCATGCGCCTGGGCTTTAGTACTGTTTTCCTAGGTCACCCAGCTGTAAATGGGTACCTGCTATCTTTAGGGACAGGGAAAGGCGGAGCAGCGAGGGAGAGGAGATAGGGCGCCATCTTCAAGATAGTGGTTTCTAGGGAAGCTAAGGTCTTTGACATCTTTGTAGTGATTGCAGAGGTTACCTTTGGGTTTTTGTTTTTTAGTCATGTTGTAGGATTTTGTTTCTGATGAGAAGTGAAGCATCTTTAAAAAAGTTGTAATTTATCATTTCTTTTGTAGCTTCATTACATTTTTCGCAGTTATTTGTTTGAAATGAAATCGAGATCACGCATCATAGTACCTTAACAATAAAATTTTATATATGGGTTGAGTTTTTTGTGCTTTTTTTCGGGGGGGGGGGGGGGGGGGGGGGGGGGCTATAAAACGTTTTAGTTTAGACACGCCATTGATGTCAGCGATCAATAATCATTAATGAGTATCAGATATATGACTGATATGGTGAGGATAGTTGTCCATTGAGTGATTGTGTCATACGTATTCAGTAATAATCATTTTAACCCCCCATCCCCCAAAAAAAAAACAACACAAACAACCCAAACCCCACACAAATTAAAAAAAAACCAATCACAAAGCAACCCTCCCCAACCCCCCGCCCCCAAACAAACAAACAAAAAACCCAACAAAACTAAACTACCACCACCCCCCAAAAGGGTTCTGCTACAGCTCGTTTTCTTTCTTTCCTTCTTTTCTTTTGGTTTGTTTGTAGTTGCTTTTTTTTTGGATGTTTTGAAGCCATCACATTGGTGGGGTGTGCAGGCTATAGGGATGATAACATAACCATTGTGTTGATGGGGTGTGCAAGCTATAGGAATGATAAGATAACCATTGTGTTGACGGGGTCTGCAGGCTATAGGAATGATAACATAACCATTGTGTTGACGGGGTGTTGAGGCTATAGGGATGATAAGATAACCATAGTGTTGATGGGGTGTGCAGGCTATAGGAATGATAAGATAACCACTGTGTTGACGGGGTGTGCAGGCTATAGGAATGATAAGATGTCCATAGTGTTGATGGGGTGTGCAGGTTATAGGAATGATAAGATAACCACTGTGTTGACGGGGTGTGCAGGCTATAGGAATGATAAGATAGCCACTGTGTTGACGGGGTGTGCAGGCTATAGGAATGATAAGATAGCCACTGTGTTGACGGGGTGTGCAGGTTATAGGAATGATAAGATAACCATTTTGTTGACGGGGTGTGCATGCTATAGGAATGATAAGATAGCCACTGTGTTGACGGGGTGTGCAGGCTATAGGAATGATAAGATAGCCACTGTGTTGACTGGGTGTGCAGGCTATAGGAATGATAAGATAACCATTTTGTTGACGGGGTTGTGCAGGCTATAGGGCTAAGATAACCATTTTGTTGACGGGGTGTGCAGGCTATAGGGCTAAGATAGCCATTGTGTTGACGGGGTGTGCAGGCTATAGGAATGATAAGATAACCACTGTGTTTTAAGGGGGTGTGCAGGCTATAGGAATGATAAGATAGCCACTGTGTTGACGGGGTGTGCAGGCTATAGGAATGATAAGATAGCCACTGTGTTGACGGGGTGTGCAGGCTATAGGAATGATAAGATAACCACTGTGTTGACGGGGTGTGCAGGCTATAGGAATGATAAGATAGCCACTGTGTTGACGGGGTTTGCAGGCTATAGGGGTGATAGCCATTGTGTTGACGGGGTTGTACCAGCTATAGGAATAATAGATGACCACTGTGTTGACGGGGTGTGCAGGCTATACGGGTGTTATGAAGCGATCGTGGGTGGGCGGGTGCATGACGCGCTGCTGGACCTGACGGGAGGGGTGACGGAGCTGATGGACCTGTCGGACACTGACGAGGACAGCTTGACCACTGTGCTGGTCAACACTTACGGCATGGACACCCTCCTGGGAGCCGCTATCTTTGTGCGTTACTGCGAGGTTTTTCCTTGTTTGTGTTAAGCGTGTTGTTTGTTTTGTTTGGTTGGTTTTGCTTTTTGTCCTTTTTTTTTGGGGGGAGGGGGTTGTTGGTGGTTATTTGTGGATTTTTGAGAATGGGGGGGGGGGGAGGTAGGGGGGTAGGTGTGAGTATGTGTGTGTGTGTGTGTGTGTGTGTGCGTGCGTGAGTGCATGTGTGCGTGCGTGCGTGCGTGCGTGCGTGCGTGCGCGTTGTGTGTGTGTGTGTGTGTGGAGGGTGGCGTTGATGTTTGTGTGCTTGTGACTTTAGTGTGTGTGTCTGTGGCACGCTACAGTGTTTGTGTTGTGCATAAAATCAGAGTGGCGTGGTGTGGTGTGGTTTTGTATCGATGGTAATGGTGGTGGTGGCACATGGTGGTATTGGTGGTGGTCGTGGTGGTCGTGGTGGTAGTGTGTGTGTGTGTGCGTGCGCGCGCGCCCATGCGAGTGTGTGCGCGCGAGTACACGTATCTGCATTTATGTATGTATGTATGCACATATGTATGTATGTATGTATGTATGTATGTATGTATGTATGTATGTATGTATGTATGTATGTATGTATGTATGTATGTATGTA